>JAOVVF010000004.1:6795961-6820560 GCA_028565595.1 Duopalatinus emarginatus
TAATTTTTCCCCTATATTATTGCATTAAATAGTGATGATCAGCTGTCAAGATAATATATATATATATATACACACACACACACACACACACACACACACACACACACACACACACACACACACACATTACAGCACAGCAAAATTATTTTCTTCACATATTCCAGCTTGTTGGAAGTTGGAGTCAGAGTAATCCGAAAAGGCCAAAACAAAAATAACTGCTACTTAGGATTAAACTTTAAACATGTCCAAGTGCCAAGAGCACATTGTCCTCACAAAATTACAAGGAAACCAGCAATATTAACAGCTGTTGAAATAATTTCTGTTCTTCTGCCAAGAGCCACTCGTAGTCACTTGTGAATAAAACCAGGCAGATAAACACACACTCTGCGTGTAATAAGTTTTGAGTGAGGTGGTTGACTTTACCCATTTATAGATGTGCACAGTGTGCTCATTGTGTACCACACAAGCACAGTGAGCATGGTGTCTGAGAAGATGCTTGACTCAGCTCTGTGTGTATGTGTTCAGGACTCACCTGTGAGCTCGAAATGTGTAAATAGGCTCCACATCAAGTGCGGCACACCTGAACAGAGAGAGAGGAGAGAGGCTGGTAAATGGTTATGTCCATTATGACACTGGAAAAGAACTACTAAAGGTTTTGACTCTAACTTTTTGGCAGGAGCTGTTTTCTGCAGGTTCCACATCTTCAGCGTGTGATCCTCCGAGGCCGTGACCAGCACCGGTTCTTGCGGGTGGAACGCCAGACCGCGGATAGAGTCAAAATGACTCCGCAGAGTAAACTTGGGGTTCCATGTCTTCCTCAGAGCGTCTTTGTTGTTGGTGATCTGAGAAGAGGGAAATAATCAGCTTGGAGAACACCATATAGAGAAAAAGGTATATACACTCATCATCCACCTGTAAATCAGCCAATCATGTGACAGCAGCACAATGCAAAAATCAGGTCAAGAGCTCCAGAATTGGTGCACAGTGTAATGCTCATCATTTTGATTGTGGCAAAGTAGCTGCTGTTCTCCTGGGAATTTCATACACAACAGTCTCTAGAGCTAACTGAACTGAAACAGGTTTTTTTTTAATGATGATTTACACATCATAGTTTTGAATATAGGCTTTATTCAAGTTATCAGCTGGGTGATGTTGTGTGTGTGTGTATGTGTGTGTGGAGTGAGTAAACAACTGCAGTACCAGTCTGATTAAAAGCCTAATCTGACATTTCTAAATAAAGCACTATAGTGTTCTGAACACTACAATAACACTGTAGGTTGCTGAATACAGACACATCTGAATCATTTGAGGACTCCATCAAAAAATTTATACTTGTACTGCAGTGTGCATCGATCTGGAGAAATATTTATACATTTAAATTGCCCATGTGAATACGGTATACTGTAATGTGGTACTTACATCGTAGGCCAGACTCTCAGCTTCATTAGCTACAGTGAGTCCAGCCAACTCTCCCAGTCCCAGCTCATTCTCCAGAGCCTCGTCCGCCCCCATTATAAACGATTTACCAGTGGATGGAGGGAATGTAAGAGCTTCCACTGAAACACACACACAGAGTTGTAAGTTCATGGCGAAGGATGGTCACCAGTATGCAAATAAAACATTTCTATACAAATCATATTTCCTGACCTTCACACACCAAATATCAACCTCATCCTAAGAATTAAGAGTAAATGGGGAAAACTAAGCCTAAGTGAACATCTGTAAAGGAGGGAAAGAGGGAGAGAGGGAGGGCATGGAAGGAAAGAAGGAAGTGGAAGGGGGATACAAATAAAAATAAAGATAAAAAAAAGTTTTAGATAGACAAAGAAATACTATAAAAGTGATATAGAAATATGGAAATAAAAAAAAGAAATGCAAGAAAAAGTAAATAAAAAAACAAAATAAAACAAAGATGTCCACAAACTAGAATAAAAATAAAATATATATATAATTAAAATATTACAAAAAAAAGTTTTAATAAAAATTGAGAGAATAAAAGAAAGACTTACAAGGCAAAGCAAAAAAAAGAAGAAAAAGAAAGACAAATTGATAAAAAAAGAAAACAAATAAAAAAGAAAACGAAACAAGACATGAGATAAGGGAAGGAAGGAGGACAAAAAGAGAAAAGTGTGTATGTGTATGTACATGAGTTTATGTGAAATATCAGGCCACGTGCCACATACAATGAATGGAAAAATTTACACTCTTGGTCAAATGTCAGGACAAAAGGCAAGTGCTGACTTTTCATAATGGTTTTATTCTAAAAAAAAAATAAAATAATAAAATACAAAAAAAAATAAAAAAAAATAATATATATATATATATATATATATTTATTACAAAAGCTAAAAAAAAAAATCTCTTTTGGTTACTGCGGTTAAGGCTAGAGTTAGGCACAGCATTAATTAGCTAGATTTTTAACTAGGTCTGTGGAAAGTCCTGATATGTATAGTGAAACCAACATATGTGTGTATGTGTGTGTGTTGTCTGTCTATCTGAATGGAAATCACACCTTCGTCAGCACGGCTGAGATCGTGCTCATTGAGACGGGGTAAGCTGGGTCTGGCAGGGGGCGCCACTGGGGGCTGCATGGAGGGAAGATCCTCTGCATCTCTTAGATTAGCCAACATGTCCTGCAGCTTAGACCTGTTTGGTCCTGCACACAAAACAAAAGACAGAAAGAGAGAGGGCGAGAGAGAGAGAGAGAGAGAGAGAGAGAGAGAGAGAGAGAGAGAGATGGGGATAAAATGTGACATTAGCAAGAACACAACATAACAGTAATTAAAGATTCATATTATAACATGATATACAATAGATTATACTATAAATGAGGTCAAAAGACAGAAAAATATCAAACAGAATGCTGGGAAGGGAAGAATAAAAAACTGTCCACAAGAGCAAGGGTTCTGCAGCTCGCTGTTTGCTTAAAGTACAGCAGTAAATCTGTCAGGGCAGTGTGGGGAACTCAGTAAATCAATAAAGACAAATAAAGATGCAAAAGCCGCAGTAGTACGGGGATGAACAAAACAGTAAAGAATAAGAAGCAAACGGTAAGGAAAGGACAGAGCTGTACCGTAGAGACCCCTGAAAGAAAATATAAGAGATCAAGATGTGGAGAGAAAAAAGAAGGAAAGGAAAGGCGGGGTGGGGGGTGAAAGAGGAAGAAAAAAAAAACAGATAAGGCCTGTGAAAACTGCAACAACAAAAAAAAAGGGTATATAAAATGACAAAGAAAGTGAAGAAAGAATACAAAAAAGCAAGACCCAAAGATAGGACAAATGAAGAAAAAGATAACGAAAAGGAACAGTGAGAGGAAAAGGAATGAATGAAAGTTCATATTGCGTAAAAAAATGATGTACGGTGGACTTGAGTAAAAGATAAATGAGAAAAGACAAAAACTCATGACAGCAGAAAAGAAATAGAGAGAGAGAGAGAAATAGAGAGCAGCACAAAGGCATATACTGATGAATAAAGGAAATAAAGTCTACAAAGAAATCCCATTAAAATGCAGTCTCTCTGACAGACATGCGCCCACACACACAGAGAAAGAGAGAGAGAGAGAGAGAGAGAGAGAGAGAGAGAGAGAGAGAGATGGAGAAAGGAGCTGAGAGCAAACCAAAAGGTGTCACAAACACAAAGAGAGAGGAAGTGGAGATAATCTGAAAGGAGCTGTCCGAACTATAGAAATGTTTTCAGACCAGTCTTTGATCGGTCAGGAAGCAGCGTCTGGCCACACTTACTCTTCACCCCCTTTTTGCCCTTGCGCTCCTTCCTGTACTGTTCCTTGAGTTTGGAGATCATGCTCTGGTCCACATCCCAGGCCTCAGTCATGGCATTTGGTTCCTTCTCTACATGGAGGATGGAGACAGCATTCAATCTCAGAGTACAAACACCAGAGCCAGAGCCCACCTGCACCATGTATACCTCAAACCTTACAGGTTACTTTTAATCAGGTGAAGTACAGTAATGTCCTGGATGTGGAATCATTCAGACAGGAAACAGGTGGAAAGAAATAATGGATGAAATGTCAATATTTTCTGAGATACAAGTCATATAAGGTGAAAAGTGGAGGAATTTTAAATTATGAGAACACAGCACACTGTGGTCCGATTAGATGTCTCATAATTCAACTGAAGTTAAAGCTGAAGAAGACAAATGGCAGAAAGAAGTGAATAACTGAAAGAATAAAAAGTATAAATATTATGATTATGTACAATCCCAAGTAATGTTATGAGAAGCTTTGTGGAAAACTACAAACACATTTTGTCTAGCTTCAGAATTATAAACGTACAATGCATCAGATTGCATTAATAAGATGGAAGATGCAGTGGACCCATGATGGCATACATACTGCACATCTGAATACTGGGTCATTTCATTGGGCTACTGAAACGTCTCAGTCAATGACAGAGCTAGGAGGCAAACACTGTAAAGCAAGTAAACATCAACTGCGTGCAAGGTTTTGATTGGATACAAGTAATCTCAAAGCTAAAATCAGAATGAGGATTGATCAGAAGGTGGTGTTAGATTTTCTCTAACAGCAGCTCTGCATTTTAAATCAGAGATTTATATTAAACACACTCTCGTGTGGTATTTGTTTCTATAGTAACAGGGATGTGCATGGTGAAACAGATTATTAATAAACAGATTAGGAAAAAAAGGAAAGAAGGAAAAATGTATAATTGCTGGCCATTCGAAAGTGGCAACGTTTGCTGAAAGGATTCAGTTCTGTAATAGTAAAGGAAGGAGTCTCCAGTGTCAGAATAAAAGATAGCTGTTCATTTTAGTTTTTTTTGGAAAGTCAATTCTCATTTGTATTCCAAGATAACATTAAATGTTAACTATCAATAGAAAAAAGAGAAAGAAAAAAGGTATAATTCTTAATGAATAATAAAAATGCAATCATAGGAAAGTTACTGCAGTATCAGAGCATTATATTACGGGATATAAGTTTAGAGTGGGAACAGTAACCCTGATTTGAGTCCCACACCACACCCTTGTTTATTTTCCTCTAACAGAACATTGTTCAATTGCAACACTAAGTCATTACATGACAGGTCCTGGACTTTATCCCAGTCAGGTTAATATTAAAAGTATTATGATTATTTTAGCTGATGTTTCCAGGCCCAGCTCTTTATCTTAGGCACTTCACTTCCTGTTACTGAACCAATGCAGCAGTGACAGCCGGCGAAGAAAATCAGTTCAGGGATTTGAAGGGATTGAACCAGAGACTATATCATATCTGAATCATGTCTCAGCCCAAATACACAGTGTATTGAAAACACTTTTTCCTAATGGAATACACACGCACACACAAAGCAAACAAAAACAAAACCCTAGAAGACTGTGTTTTCCATATACAATAAATATAATAACAGAAAAAAAGTCAAGGCACAGATTTGATACCATAACATAGTCGTTTGCAAAACTACCTGAACGTCTAAACACACAGGAGTTTAAAATCACAGCAGAAATATTTGAAATCATTGTGTAATGTTTAGTCCATTATAAGCACCTGCCACTTGCCAAATCCAAGTGAAAAGCTATGTTAAAATCTATGTTAGATCTATGTTAAGATCTATGTAAAATGACGGAGGTCAGTCACCATTGGTGGGTTGCTGAAATATGCCTGTCACTTCACTTTCATTATTACAGCATATATAAATGAGTAAGTTTCGCAATTCTCTGACTGACCCTCGCTGTCCACTGTTCTTATACTTTGATATAATGATGCAATTTTTCATGCACAATGCATGGATAGCTGCAAGCGTAGACACAGCAACATCAATACTACCAGCATGTTTGTCGTATCTTATGCAGTTTCATGGCCAGTTCACCAGCGACTGGAATATAACACTGAAAAGTTCATTTAAGATCCTGGTTTTAAGGCTCACAGTTTTTTTTTTGCCCAGTAGCTATAGTATCTAACATGCCCTGCCCTCAGATCCATGAATTATACAATTCTATCTGACTTTAATGTTTCTGACGTGTTTCAGAGATGTTCCACAACATTAAATGTAACTATAAATAGACAAAAAAAAAGTATGCCATTCTTCAGTTAATAAAAAAATAACAATAATAATTAACACTGTGCCGTAGAATAAAAAAATATAACGCCTCAGTGTGGGCTCTTATTGAAATGCAATTAGCTTCACTTTGTGTCGTGTTGTATCACAGCCACAAAACACTTGCAAATTTTAATGCTACACATTTAAAGTTAGCCTAAACGCAACATAGCCTAAAGGCAACATTCCAAAATGAATGGCTATAGACTGAGAGAGCAGATAATTACCCACAATGCTTCCGACTTTGATCTACACTTGCTGAAGTCTTACCCCAATCAGCCATGTCTCCAGTGGCAGGAGATTCTGGCGACCCCTCCATGTCCTCATTGCTGGCCAGAAAGTCAAACCCCTTCAGAGCCTCCTCAGTGTCTGGGTCATCACTTAGATCAGCCGAGGAGGAGGACGAGGAAGGAGATGGGGAGACTTTCTTCCTCATCATCTGCTAGATAAAAACGAGAGAAAAAGAAAGGGTGCTGTATTATGTAATTGGATGTTAGTTATTTCTCGGTGACATGTACTCAGTGTAAACTCACGGTTGCCAAGTCAATGATGGTCTTTTCCCTCCCGTCACTGTCTTCATCGTCCTCCTCATCGCTGAACTCTGCGGCCGCGCTCTCAATGAACTTGAAGGCCTCCAGAACCGTCGCTGAGTCAGACATTTCCGGTTTCCTAAGAAGACAAGACAATCAAATTAAAACAACAGAGATTTATTCACCTTATTAAGTCATCATTTTCAAATACCATCGTCAGGAACAGAACTATGTTTACAGGATTCAGAGAGGAAAATGTGACCTTGTATCAGATGACTTTTCCTATGTGAAAACAAAAAGGAAAAAAGTCCAGCAGAAACTTTTAAGACTCACCCCATCATGTTGGTTGTGCTTTCCTTCAGAGACGAAGGCTCTGTGCCGTTCACCATGGGTTCTGTCCTCCGTTCTACACCTCGCTCCACACTGTCTCCTGTAAGGCCCAGTATTGCCTTGACCCTCTGAGATTTCACATCAAGGATAGTGTCTGTGTAGCCCACCTCCTGGAGGTACCTAAAAACGGAGATAGTGTTAAAATATTTCAATACGATCAGACAGTGTTCGTTTTTGTCCTATTTTGATTAAAGTGACATTCAGATCAAGACACTGGATTTCCTAGACTGTGCCCAGATGCTAAGAAACACAAAGGCTGTGTTTTTACTTCTATATATGTCTCTTTGTTGTTGCACTTTAAAGAAAGTGTTTTTTTTTTACGTCAAATGTTGTTGCTGTTGGGTTTTCTGTACCTGCACAAAAAAAGAAAAGAAAGAAAACCCTCTACTTAGAGCTCTGGTTATAACAGAAACAATAAAGGGGAGCTGCTTAATTTATTAAAATGCTTTAAAGGTTTACTTTGATAGTCTAACAATGAACGACGTTAAAATAGGTCTTGTCAAAACTCTTCGTTTTTTTGGTACAGCACCAGTAGATCAGAGAAAGATCAGGGGGGAGGTGGTTAAGGAACTTCCCCACAACTGACATGACACGATTAAAGCACGGTTGAACAGGGTTAATCAGGTGTTTCTCTGCACAGATGAGTTGAATGCAGAAGTTATATTCCATTTTGCGTGCAAAGTCAGCAGGACTTGTTCACTTTTACAGGAAAAAATTGTTCCACTTGTTTAAAATTGTGTGTTTATTTTGCTGACTAAGATACTGCATAATGCATTATAATGTGTTACAAATACCTATAACTGAATTCAATAAACAGCAACAACTACCTCCAGACTTCCATAAGTGATTTGCAAGGAAACTGGTTTTCTTTTTACTTTTCCTTACTACATGAAAACATCGAAATTTTTGTTCATGCTAATTGAACACAGCTACAGATTCAATAGACAGCACTGACTATAATATTCTGGCCTGCTATGAGAGCATGCACAAACATTCCTGAAACTTTTTTAATGTAAAATGAATGCGGGTGGCTCTGTGCTTTTTAGTCTCTGCACATTTAGCCTTTGCCTATATATCGTAAATTCATTTTAAAAAATTACGTTAAAAACAGCCACATCTTAACATACATCAAGGTATTTACAGCGTAGCTACAGAGTAGCTGGACAGTGGTAGTGGATTGTGTACAGACAATGTCTGATCCACACAGCTGAGAATTGCAGACATCAGTGCAACTACCTACAAGTTGAAACACAACAAGCCCTGCCATGGGTATGTGGTTAGGAAACAGGCCTTGTAATCTTGTATGGTTCGATCCCCATAACGACAAGGCACCTAACCCGCAACTTCTCTCTTATCCTCTGTGTGTACAAACACGGTGGTCAATGAGCAGTTCACTTTTACTGCCGTTACAGGAAATTAATTAACTTTGCCATCTCCCAGTGTTTTATTCCTATTGTACCACAGCAAAGTTCCCAGCAAACAAATGTGAATGTATTACAGAAGGCTGTCATACTGTCTATTAAGTTATAGATATGTTTAATGTAGTGGAATGTCTGTAAAACGAATGTCTGTAGTTCCAGTTAATACTTCTAACAGTCATTCACTCACTAGCTTCTGATTTTTACTTTCTTGATGTTAATAAGAAAAAAAAAAAGTCAGTCAGCGTGTTTCCAAGAAACTGGCAAGCCTTCAGTCTTCACAGCTTTACAGTGATAGAAAGCTATAACTCTTTACTGCTGAATATTATAAAAGGAGACTCCTTCCGTCACCATTTTAAATTATGACACATGTTAACATGGAGCATCTACTAACCAAGTCCCTTTATAAGTTGCTACTATAGAAACAGTAATATACTGGAATGACTGGTGGTTTGTCTTGTAGTCCGGGCTATCATCAGTGCTGTTATAGAAAATAAAATTAACATTTCACCAATCAAGAACTGAGAATTAAGCAAGACCACTATGAGTCACTATGCAGTATAAGTCATAAAACTTATAGTCTGCACAACATAGCAGCAGCCTACAGGATTTTTTATGCAGGAGAGAGAGCGGAGTCACTGTAAGAGCGGCGAGGTGGAGACAGAGATGCACTTCCTTCTTCACTGCCATTCCAAAATAATACAGGACAATTACACAGACAAATTTAAACAGCTGATCCCACTTATAGAATTGGAAAAATGACAGATAATTCTGGGAAAGGGACAAACCCCTTGCTGCACAGTATGTATCAGCACTTCACTGCCTGCAAGATAGTGGATAACATCTACCTCACCATCATCACCTATACCTCACCATCATCATCATCTACCTCACCATCATCATCACCTACCTCACCATATCTGTTCACTGTTTACAATAACATGCACTTTATTTTATAACAAACTGTATATACACATAGACATTTATAAATATGTATATAAAGGATATTTACACATCCTCTGTACATCTTTATGTCAATTTGTCAGATTTTTTACATTATCTACATTTTATTATTATAGACAGACAGACAGAGACAGAGAGAGAGAGAGAGAGAGAGAGAGAAAGAGAGAGAGAGATTGAAAAGTTTAAGGCATTTGATCACTTGAGGATACAGAAGAAGGCCCGACCAAACATATTAGGGCATCTATAACACCATCTATAACATGCACACACATGCATTTACATGAATCAACATAAATCCAACTACTCATTATATTCCCATCATAAAATCTCAAATCATACCTTGTGATGGCTTTAGCAACACTCCAGAAATATCCCACTACACAAACCTGAACCGTGCGATGTGCGTCTCTGAAGAATTTGCTCAGAATCTTTAAGAATCGGCTTTAAGAGAGAAAAAGCAGAAAAAAAGTGAAGGAGAAAAGGAGGAGAAAGGGAAGCGCTATGTCTCTTGCTGTACCAGTCTCTCCGGGCACAGGAAGGATGAATGCCCCAACACAATCCACCATTCATCCTCCTTCACTGTCTCTCAAACTGTTTTCCCTTACACACACACACACACACACACACACACACACACACACACACACACACACACACACACACACACAGAGTTGCTGTACAGCGATAATGGAACTGCTCTCCACGACCCTATCTACCAGTGGCACAATCCACCAAGTCCACGATCATCGCTCAGCATGTATAAATCTTTTTCTCTTTTAAATTTTTTTTTATTTATTCACATTTTGTTATATGTTATATTTTTGATAACATTTAACAGGGCTTTCTATGTACAACACAACTACACAAGTTGCATAATGAGTGAACCACTCACTGACCACTGTGCTTGAACACACACTGGAATTTGACCCCAGTATTTAACCCAGTCGTGCAGTGACATACACATCAGGGGGCAGTGAACGCATTTGCCAGTGGGCAACCAATGGTGTCCAAAAAGCAGTTGGGGCTTAGGTGCCTTGTTCAAGGGCACTTCAGTAGTGTCTTGTCTGTAAAGGCAGTTAAAAATCCATATATCATCATGAAGGTATATGTGCCTGTTGTTTCTGACAGGCTCATGTCCTGCATTCATTCTGATGGATTTGGCCAAATAATGGTTCGAGGAACATTCATCTGAGTTTATGGTTAGGCTTTAACACCTAAGTCACCAGATCTCAGAATTGTTGACCGTTCTGCAGGAAGCATGGTGCTTATTTCATACAAAATATTTCTGTGGAGTCCATGCCCTATAGGGGACCTACCAAATATTAGACTGGTATACCAGTTTTTCCTGCCATTTATTTAACATACTATTAATGTGTTATACTGGCACTATGTTTATTGGGGGTGTTGACATGTTGTGCTCTGTTGTGCACCAGTCTTGTCACTGTGTATATAGTGTCACACAGACGCACACAATAAATACTGAGATAAGAGATTATGGCAGGCAGCTGTTAGCTCTCGGTGTGCTGGAGAGACCTAACCCGCTGCAACACACCGATTCGTCCCTGTGATGCACTCGCACACGTTAGATTAACCCTGATAGTAGCAGCTTCTCTGCACTATTGACCTGGAACAGGAAATCAGAGCACGCATGCTCTAATAAAATCAGCAGGCTGTAACGCCTGGATTAATGTTCACCATGCTCATCTCGTCAGGCAGTGGTGCGTGACGGACAGTGTTGAAGGGCATTCCCATGCTGCCTCTGTGTAACGTCCCTGTAAAACAGCCTGATTAAACCGGCCAGACCTCTTCTTCACGCCATCGCTCTCTCTGTCCGGCGCACACAATAAAGCTGAAATTGCCTCTGCTTCGATTCTTGAAGATATTAAATGTTGATTTATGAACTGAAGTGATGTTGCAGCTTTATTTGCTGTGCAATCTTTACTTTCTCTGCGTGTGTGAGGTTTCTTCTAACTTTAAAGATATTAATCACCCAGCAGGCATCCAGATGCACTATTAGGATTGAGACAGCCAGCTGGGACCAAGTGTCAGTGTGGGAGACAAATTTATTTTCCTTCCTACACACACTGAGTAATATATCAATACTCAGGCATATTTAAAATCTCTCTCTCAGAGATGTGGCGCCTGTGCCTGTCAGTCCAAATTGATAGAGGTTTAGCCTCAGTTACTGCCAGATCCAGTGCAGCCTCTGAGTCAGTCAGTCCCACTGAAGTAGGGTGGCCTGTGTGCTTGTCAGTCCCTGTGGATAAATTGTGGCTCTAGTGTCTGTCAGTCCCAAGGGAAGAGACATGGTTTTAGTGCCTGTCAGTCCCAGTAAACGTCTTGTCTATTCCTGCCAGTCCCAGTGGAAGTGTGGCCTCTGTGCCTGCCAGTCCCAATAAAGATGTGGCCTCTGTGCCTGCCAGTCTCAATAAAAGAGGTGTGGCCTCTGTGTTTGTCAGTACCACGAGAGGAGGTATGACTTTTGTGCCTGTCAGTCTAATAGTGCTAGTGCTATACTTGTGCCGGCTGGTATAAATCCCAGTAAGTAAAGTAAAGTAAAGTGTACTTTATTGTCCCCGAGGGGGAAATTCGTCTTGGGCTTCACAGTCACTGCATCACAGACTTACACAGCTCATACATAAATATAAATCAATAATAAGACATACAGCACCACAATACCACAGTTATACCAACAGACAACTCAGTCAGTACTGTGCACTGCATAACATACTATAAGCAAGATAACCTGCTATCTATTGTTAAGCATCTTTATAGCAGCTGGTATAAAGTAGTTTTTATATTTGTTTAATCTGCAGTTTGGTGTTCTAAAGCGTCTGCCCGATGGTAGCAGAGTAAATTCCTGATGCAGGATGTGTGTGTGGGGTCATCCAGAATCTTCATTGCCTTCCTAAGTATTGACTTTCCACAGAGAGACTGCATGTAGCCCTGGTCTGGGTGACCTACAATTTTCAGTTCAGTCTTGACCAGACACTCCAACTTGGACTTTAGCTGAACTGTCAGATTACCATACTAGATTTGCATGTCATACTATGTCACACTATTTAAAATCATTTGAAAAAATAAAAACAGAAGCCTGCTACTGACACCATACAGTCTAAATCTTCTTAAAAATGCATCCTCTGCTGAAGCTTAGCGCAAAGACTTTCTGTATGGATGTGCCATGTGAGTGAGCAATCCATAAAGAAGAGTCCTGACCTATAAAAGTATTATGGACATACACTGGGCTTGCTTCAAAAACCTCCCTAGGGTTTTCTTTATGTTAATAACAAGATGATGGGCATCATACCAGTCTACAAACTGTTTATTTTCTGAATGGTAGGATGCTGTATCCTGGTCCCTATCTAATACACACAAGATAGTAGTGTCATCTGAAAATTTGACATTGACAATATAAATATGTGGGTGTTTACACACACATTCATTTGTGTAGATGGTAAAGAGGACCGGGGGAGCTCGCACATCCTTGAGGGGCCCTTTGCTAATAGATTTCGGTTTTGAGACTACCTTATGGACTCTTACATACTGTTTGTACTGTACTGAACTGAAATCAATAAAAAGTAGACATGCATAGGCCTGTGTGTCCTCAAGATGCTTTAGGACTAGGTGGGTGATGCTGCTTATAGCATCGCCTGTGCTTCAGTAGGCAACCTGCCAGGGATCTAATTTTCATTTACCTGAGTTTTTAAAACAGACACAATATGCTTCTTAAAACATTTCATGACTACTGATGAGGAATAGAGGAGGTTTGGCCTCTGTACCCTTCAATAAGTAACAAAGTAACAGAGATGTGGCCTTTGTGCCAGTTAGTCCCAGTACAATATTTATGGCTTTTGTGTCTGTCAGTTTAGTTCAAATAAAGGGGGGTTTGCCTTGTGAGCATGCCAGTAGCATTAAAAGATATGTGGTGTCTGTGCCAATCAGTCTATCGTTCTGTGTCTGGAAAAGAAAAAAGCTGTTAGTCTCAGTATAGGAGGTGTAGTGCCTTGTCTGTCATTCACTATAAATAGAAGCATCTATCTCTGTGCTTATCAGCCCCAGTAATGGAGAGGTGGCCTCTTTACATGTCGGTCCCAGAAAAAAGGATGTAAACTCATCAGGTTCTAGATCAGGAGCTGACGATTAATGTGTCCATAAAAAAAAAAGAGAGGGACACACAGCACTAGCACATATGCTTTTTTTTTGCACGATGACAAAGCTTTTTAATTTTGCCGGTTATTTATCAGATAATCTAAGAGCCTTTACACCAGAGCTTATGTTTGTAGCACTTGTTAGATGCGCAAAGGACACTTTACACTCCATACGCACGACAGCGTTGAAGAACAGGAACAATCGACACTCGCCATTATATAACGAGCGAACTGATTTAACTGCCTACCCAGATCAAGGTCGTTCGCTGAAGCCCTGCCTACACCCGAGCGCGTTTCAGAGTGTGTGTAGGAGTATGTGTGATGCTCCGCATGCTTCTACGTGGGAGTGGACTTACACTATGTGCCTGGGTCTGTATGTGAGTGAGTGTCGACTACTGTCTCAGTGACAGTCTTCCTTGTTTTTGTGTGTGGGTTTTATGTATGTATGCGTCACTCACTGCCTCAGAAGTTGCCTTCCTTGTTTCCAGCTCAGCTGGCTGTTAGGTGGCTCTGGAAGGGCCTCATTTTCATTGCCGTCATCTGAGGAGGAAAGAAAACAAAATTCAGAAGTAAAACTCACACACCAGCTCAATGACACTTGTGTGCTGATCTTTGTATTGTAAAAGCTGTCTTTTCAATCAGCATTACTTTCTTAACCCAGACACAGCTCCAGTTAGGACAGTGAAAACATCATAACAGGTTGTTGCCTTTGTCATTATTGGCATCGTGCGTCTCAGGCGTTGACCCTAGCAGACAAAAATATCTGTGTAGCTGTGTGAGCGTTCAAGTCTACCTGAATCATAGCTTGGTGCTTTCATGTCTCCTTGTAGGAGTTCAGTCCCATACTTCAGCTTGTGGTATTTTGCCCTGTGGAAGAAAAGGACAAAAAAAAAAAAAAAAGTTTGTGCTTCTGTTGCCACAGTTACTTTTTGTTACCTTGAGCTGATTATATCTATAAATTGTTCACATAATGTGATACACAAGGCGCTCATTAGAGCTTTGCTCATTAGAAAAGTAATTCTACAGAGTTGTATAGGAATAATGTCTGAAAAATAATGGCACCTAAGCTTATATGCTTCATTAAATTAAAACAGTGTTTTTTTTATTATTATTAATGAGATAACTAATCACTCAGACCACTACGGAGCAAAACACCTTCAGAACAGCATAGTGAACAACTTGCACGCGAGCCGTTAAGATTGAACACATGACCACTAAGGTTTAAGACAGCCTTATGACTTTAGATACGTTTACAAACAAGGTATCTCTATGCTTCAAATTCCGAGTCCACTGGTCTTCAGATTTACACAGAGTCATCTAGAGAAGATTAAATGCCACAGAGACACAGCGACCAATTTATCAGATTAGATCGTAAACTATACATCATGATGTCTGCCAGCTAATTAGAGGATAAAATATACCACTCTGCAGATTTAATCAGCATGCTTGGTAGGCTGATGGAGTTGAAGATGAGTTATGGGGGAAAATAGGAACTGGCTTGTACATATAGAAAAACAGAAAAATTATAAATGATTGTAAGCTAATTTCTGAAGAATAAAATATCACAGGGATGGTAAATGGAAAAGAAATAGAAAATAATCATGTAGTGATTTTTTTTCTTAATATGTGAAAGTCGGTTACTCTTCTGACGACTGTGCAGTGGAATTCACCTCCGCATTTAATCCATCCATGCAGTGTAACACACACATACACTAGTGAACTAGTGAACACCAGGGGGCAGTAAGCACACATGCCCAGAGCAGTGGTTAGCCCCTTTATCTGCAGCGCCCCAAAAGCAGTTGTGGGTTAAATGCCTTGCACAAGGGTACTTCAGTCGAGTCTTGTTAGATGTGGGGCTCAGACCTGAGACTTTCTTGTCCCAAGGCGGGTTCCTTAACCCCAAGCCAACACCTGCCCCATGACATATATTTACTTTAATTAAATGTTAGCTCTGAGGAGATTCGAGAATTACTTATGCAAGTTTAATTTAATGTATTTACAATCCACACATTATACAGCACTTCCCTTTTTTTTTGGCTAATTCCCACCTATCAAACATCTCTCCTATATCATACCACTACCAACCAGGGAGGGCAAAGCCATCATAAAACCAGCTGATATTGCATCTTTTAAAATTGCTGCTTATGTCATTTCAGGGAGCAGAATAACACACTCAAAGAAAATGTATGCATGAGCAAATTTTAGACTTTTAGGACTCCCAGTCTGAGTGCTGTGGCATTATAAGGAGGTGTGCCCTCAGTACCCATCAGTCTCAATAAAGGAGGTTTGGCTTCTGTGCCAGACAGTCCCAATAAACAATGTGTGGCTTGTCAGTCTATGTAAAGGAGGCTTACCCTGTGCCAATACTTTTCTGTTGTCCCACTCATAAAAACACAATCTACTAATCATTACATATTTTTGTCTCATTTTCATTACTACCAAGTGGTAGCTAATAATCACAGCATACTTATTAGTGTAATCAGTCAGATGTAAGGACAAATCATGGATGTAGTAAAAAGGCTGCTGATTTTATTGTTGGACGGCAGAAAACAAGATTCTAAAAAAAAAAAACGTAAGAAAATTGATGTTTGTGTTTCTGATACGTGCTGAACCATTGCTCACATAATTCAACCCTGAACTGAATTTCTAAATGACAATAACTGCCACAGATGTGACACTGGCAACATTAGGAGACTGTAACTTGTCTCCTACATGGAGTGATAAGCTAAGATTTGTTTTTTACTTGACGTCAGTATTCAGGTTATAATCGTGTTTCTTTTCTAAGCCCCACTGTTCTCAGCAAGATGGGGGTTGTGACATGAGTATTGTGAATATTGTGAGGATGAACGCAGCCGGAATACGAGGTATGAATCCTCCAGTCATGACGCAGCATCACTGAAAAAGTATGCTGTGGCTGCATGCAGACATAAACACCTAAAGGTCTGGAGGTCAGAGTCAGTACTTATAAAAGAAGATCTTCAGTACCACCAGTTATAGCCTAATACCAAGGCAATGGAGCACTTCAAGGAGTGCACAACGTTCTAATTAGGTCATACCCAAGTTGACGCAATTATTTCTGAGCTGTCTATCACTCGGGTAAGTGGAGAGCGAGGAAAAATTAAGGCCTCGGCACAGACCATTTTTGCATTTAATTTTTTAGTCTTTTGTCATTCTGGCCACCAATTGTTTGGGTCACACCCTTCAAAGTGTATATACCTGCTTTGTAACCGGGGCATCTCTACATTAGGGGTCAGTTGCTGTAGAGCAGTGCAGGGCATGATCAATAATAACAAGTAATAAATATGTATTTCTCCTCATAAGTAAAACTATTCAACAGTTAGTTGTCATACAACTATGACAACAGCCTAGCTGTCTAATATGTTCCAAACAACGTACAAGGTACTTCCCCTAGCAGTCTTTATTTGGTAAGCATGGGAGCTGATCCATCAGTGTTTCTCTAACCGAATGCGCAGTTCAAAACAGCTTTGCGCACGTGCAACAAGCTTTCAGCAATGGGGCACGATTGTGTTGGCCATCCTGCTAAGCGCAGCCAATAAAAAAAAAAAAAGAGAGATTTACAAAGACCTGCGTCATGTCATTTAGTAAACATTGTGTATTAGTGTTGCTAAACAGCTATCCACAGTCCTAAGCAATATATTAAATATATACTGTAATATACTACTAAACAAAGCAATATAATAAATCAAGTCAACGATTTATTAAAAGTTTAATTAAAAATTAATTTAGAAGACAGAAACAGTTATCGGCAAGTTTGCCCAGATGAGATGGTTGTGCATCTTTCCTTGTCAAGCAGTGAATGTCACTGGTCCATCTGTTTTACAGTATAAAAAGCAGTGTTCTTTTGGTTCTAGGTTAAGGCATTGGGTTTCTATTGGTTATTACAGTTGATGCTGAATAGCAAGGAATTATACTAGTTGTGCGAGATCAAATGCCGTTAGTGGTGATGTGACTCGTACTTTGGGCTTTATTTTTTTTTTTTTTGTGCCCCACCAGGCTTTCTGTGCCAGAAACGCCACTGCTTTGTAGTCTGTATTTCTTATTTGTTTTGCTTTGTCTGTTGGTTGTGGTTGTTCAGAGGCCAGAATGGTACGTGTTATACTGCTCCTGAATCCACCACTCCCAAGGTCTTAGATAAGACCATCACACTTTGTACTTTCCACTTCACTGTCAGTCCACAAATATGAATATCCTGTGTTTATTATTTTAAACAAAATGGCACTTTGAAGGTTGCCAGTCTTAACCAGTCAATATATACACATTCTTAAATGCTCTATAAACTCTTGACACATTACCTGACAGTAAATTTATAACACACTCTCACTAGGCTTGCATGCCTATACCAATCAGCCAGAACATTATCACAACCTGCTAAAACAGCTCTGACTTATCGAGGCATGGACACCACAAAACCTCTGAAGGTGTGCTGTGGGATCTGGCAACAAGCGTTAGTAACAGATATTTTGTGGGATTGGACCAGATAGACTAGCCCCAGTTACATCAGTGAGCCTTGGGTGCCCATTATACTGTTGCTGGTTCACCAGTTGTCCTTCATTTGACCACTTCCGGTAGGTACTGACCACTGCATACTGAGAAACTCAACACCTGCCATTTTGGAAATGATCTGACCCAGTCATCAAAACATAATAATTTGTCGTTTGCCAATTGCCTTCTCCAATTTTTCTGCTCTGAGGATTGGCTATTTACTTGCCGCCAATATATCTCACAGCTTAACACAGAAGTAACACTGTAACAATATAATCACTGTTATCAACCTGTCAGTGCTTTTGGGGATTTAATCTCATGGCCAACCAGTGTATGTGAGCATTCTTATATTGGTTTTGTGTTGCACAGACGGAGACATTTTTGAAAAACTAAGTGTGGACAGGATACACACTATTTCTTTTTAAAAAAAAGTAGACTGGGCAAAGTGCTGAGGTCCCAGATGTGAAACTGTAAGATGCCGTATACAAAATAGACCTGTTTTAGCCAGAGCATGGAGAAGCAGCGCGTTTCCGTTTCCACAGCAGGCCCTGTTACACGAGCTTGGTTTCCGTGGTCAACACTTTTCTCAGTTTAAACTCTGAATGACTGGGAACATATATAATTCCAGCCTGACCTGGGAGAAAGACTGACTCATCCTCTCCTGAAAACAATGTAAGAAGAAAGATAAATACAGAGGGAGTGAGTGAGAGAACTGAACCGCAGCAAATAAAAAGGCTAACAGTGGCACAATGGTGCCAATAAAAATACACCACGTTCATAAAAAAAAAAAAACAGAAGAAAGAAAAAGACAGAGCAATCAAGTATGCTGTTTTTTACATGCCAATATGCAGCACACCAGTGTATTCGCTTAAAAAATGGCTATGGTCAGCACCAAATTGTTAAGATCTGCTGTAAGAGAGCACTTTGCATTCCCAGGATGTCACAATGTCACAATTGATAGCACATGAAGTGAAGTGACAAAATGACCACTGTGTTTGTACACCCAGAGGAATCTGACCTGCACCTGAACCCAGCTGTGAACACTAGGGGGCAGTGAACACTCTTGCTCGCACTTAGCCTATCGATGGCACCCAGCAGCAGTTGTGGGTTAGGTGCCTTGCTCAAGGGCACCTGAGGATCGGAGACCTTCTGATTGGTTCCTTAACCAAAAGCCTACAGCTGCCCCTGGAATGCTGGAACAAAACTATTACAGTGTGAAGAATCTGTCAATGACAGGTACAACACAACAACCCTAAAACAACAGACACAGTCAGGCGTCTACACTGACATCACACTCCCATGCTGGTCTCTGAAACTAGACAAAACGTGAAGCAACACACACATACTCACACTTCGTAGCGCACAACCTTTCAATCCAGCAATACAAGCGTTGGCAGACTTGCCTGCAAACTTTATATACATCTGGAAAGGTAAATACAAGAGCCACTAGAACAGAGCTGAGACATCAGACTGGTTTCCAAGAATTCTGAGCTCTATAAAAAAACTTTTCATCGTAGTGTATGTTGTAGTAAGCCTTATCTAAAATCATAACCTTTGCCCTGACATTCAAAATTATTTACTAATCTAGAAAAACTAGAAGACTGGTATGCAAACCAGATAATCTGATAGATTTGAATGGTCTGAGGGTTTCTATACTGTCCCACTATTAACGCTAGTATTACATCACAGGGACACCT
This sequence comes from Duopalatinus emarginatus, assembly GCA_028565595.1. Taxonomy (NCBI): domain Eukaryota; kingdom Metazoa; phylum Chordata; class Actinopteri; order Siluriformes; family Pimelodidae; genus Duopalatinus; species Duopalatinus emarginatus. The sequence continues at coordinate 6,815,676 of JAOVVF010000004.1, forward strand.
AACGCCCATAGGAAAAATGGCAACAAACTTGTGTACACGCGAACATAGTCAAAAGTAGAGATAGACCAATCCATGTGTTTGGGGCTGACACCAATCGCTGATGGCCGTTTAACATGATAATCCAATAGCTGATACTGATCGAGGGTAGGGCTGAATGGCACTTTTAATGAGTGCAATCAAAACAAAATGCAGGGCTCCACTTCACAGATAAAACACTAGATGGAAATACAGCCCCTTTACCTTTCACCTAAAAGAAGCAAGGTTCGTGCTGGGCTGCTGCAGTCCTTACCATGTGATACATGGCTCATTTAATTTAAGCCATTGATCAACTCCCAGCATCAGCTAGGTTGAGGAATATCAGCTGATTGCTGATCACATGTTTGGGTTGAAAATCAATACAGATACATACCCATTCTATACTTTAATCTCTAGTTAAAAGCCAGTAAGTTCCAGCCTCAAGGATGTGAACACACAATGTCATTATGAAATTGATTTATTGTAATGCTGGGTGTTTTAATCAACTGAAAATGAAGCCTAAGGCACATATTCAGGCTATGGTTCAATTTAATATTGAAAATGTAATCATGATGTAGTATTACTATAGTTTTGCAGAAGTGACTGTGGTGCACTGCACCAAATATGAATTTTGTGCATCATTACAGCCCTACGTTTTATGCAGGCCTTCACGTTGTAGCCCTATGTATTAGTTCAGTTGTCTGATGTTTATAACTATACCTAGAGAGTGTCATGTGTCTTACTGAAGGACTCAACGGTGTCAGCTTGGTAGTGCTGGGATTTAAACTTCTGATCGGAAGCCAAAAGCAGCAACCAATGACAAGAAATTATTATATGGTCAAACTGTCTGGGTGACTTACAGCAAGTCATGATTGAATTATAAATTAAATTATATTAATTTAATCAGCGTTCCAATAAAAAAATAATTCAAAGAAAAAAAAAAACACTGTAGCTTTAAGAAATTGTTCTGTTTACATATAAATATTACTTCAGGGGTTGTGTGTATGTGCTGGCTTCAGACCTTTCCTGCTTCAGAGCGTATTCCAGCATCTTGATCCTCCTCACCAAGTCCTTCTTCAGGTTCTCCTGGCCTTTCCGCTCACCCTGTAGGAAGGCAATCTGAGCCTGAAAACAAACACACAAACACACAACATGCTTAGCACTTGAACCAGGTGCAGGCAACTACATCCAGTCTCATTCGGTCTAGATTTTGCATCTGCAAATAAAAAAAAGGACAGATTTGTAACAAAATGTAGAGTACAAGAACCAGTCCAAACTAGGTAACACCACGTGAAAAATGAATAACAACAGAAATGACTGTTTTCATCATCTTGTTATGTCCCTGAATGTAAATAAGACTGATCTGAACTTTGGTGTGGGTTATCAACATATCCTTTTCCTAGCACACAACATATGCTGGGATATTTTTGGAAATATCTATTTATGCCTTTCCACGGCATGACTTCTAGATTGTACTACACTCCTTTAAACTGAGACCAAACACCAAGACTGACAGTCATTATAACAGCTACAGAGGACTAGATCTGGAATGCAAATGTTCAACAAGTACATAGGAGTATGATGTTCAGGTGTCCACAAACTGTTTCCAGTATCCAGTATAGTCATATAACAAAAATCCACCTGTTCGTTTACAGAGGACGGCTTTATTGGCGATGGGATGTATTTTAACCAATCAGCAAGACAGCTGCTATTCTCACTGCCCTTTCTACTAGTTCCAACTGGTGTTCATGAAAATTTTACACCTGGAACCTTTACACAGCAGCAGATGTGATTGGAAAAAGACCTCCAGAGAAATACCCCATAAATGAGCACTCTACTGTCCTGAATTACACACCACACAAGCTGAACTTAATGAGCTGTTGGAATGAGCTAAAGGCCAATTTCCATGACTTTGTTCCTGTCCTAGGGTGACTTTCTGGGTCCTACTATTTTCACATTTCCAACAGCTTTATACTTAAACTTTAATTAAAAAGAGTTTACTTTCCTGCAAGTTCGGCTAAGGACAATATACACTGTAGTACCAGAAAAACTGGCAAGTCCCCCCATAGGACATGATCTCCACAAGCATGCAGAAATATTCTGAACTCAATGAACACCATACATCCTGAAGAATGGTCCACAATTCTGTTGCATTCTGAGGTTTAGGATATCTGTGTTCTGCAGTGTGCTGCATGGCATCCCAGATGTGTTTGATAACGCTGAGATCTGGTGACTTAGGTGGGAATGACAAAACCCCAAACTTTAACCATAATAACCTGTGTGGTGGCTCATTGTCATTGGATGAGGCCAAACCCATCAGAATAAATGCTGGACATGAACAACTCATCAGAAAGAAGGCACACAGAGTTCACCTTCCAGAGATGCTTGTAGATGTACCGGGGTCCCATCGAATGCCAGCTAAACAAACCAGTATCCATTATGGAGCTATATATATATATATATATATATATATATATATACACTATAGAACTGTCAAATTCTCCATTCTGAATGTCAGTAGGTGTTGATTCATGTCAATTACGTATTAATGTGCTTATTCTTATAGATTATTTACAAAATAACTATCTGCCACAGACTACGGAATGCACAAAAAGCTCAAATAAGAGTACAAAAAGTAGTTTAAGACAAAATGTAAAATGTGTGAATGTACTACGTATTACTGTTTTGTTTGTTATTAATGGAAGGAGTCTCCAGTATCAGTGCTTTATAAGAAGGTGCTGTTCCTGCATGTTTTACAGCATGAGCAATGTTTTAAGCTGTACATCATGAGTTATTCTAATGTAAACTTCGACATTCTGTTACTGACTCAAGCAACCACTCTAAAAAGAGAGATCCACAGGGTAGCATATTTTGAATTATATTTAGTCAGCCAGGTTGTTGTCCAATCTATTGTCTGTGTTATGAAAGCAGGAAGACAAATAACGCTATAATACATGCATGAATATACATTTCGTACATGCACACTGATGTACTAAAAAGATTGGCGTACACACGCACACAAACACACATATATGCACACGTCTGCAGGAACGCCAAAACAACAGCGCCTCGGCATGTGAAGCACGCCCCCATTACTTACATAACACAGATATTTGCTTCTTGACAATTTGGAACAGATATTAAAATAGTCCAGGACACTTTCTGTGATATATTTAGTGTAAATAATAGCAGGATACACTAAAAGCTCACTATTAAAACACTGTTATTACTGTCAGTCTGAATGTGCGAGAGTTTGCTTGCAGTAAATATAATCAGTCGTGTATATTTACTGAAGAAAAAAAAAAAAATCAGTGATGCACACAAACACTGAAAGTTTCTGTCTCTCACTGTTACATCACTCAGTAAGAGTAGGAGTTAAGCTAACTTCTACCATGTGATCACACAGAGTACTACTGATTCATTGATAGAAATTAGCTTTAGTGACAGTCACACGATGTCATAGTTTTACTAAAACACCTTCTATACATAACTAGGTATACATCATAGAAAGAATTACCCCTCACAGTGGACAGCACAGTGGCTGCCCACATGTTTTTAATGCTATATGGGAGCAGAAGACCCACCAGAGTGCCTACCAAGATGCCAAGTCGACCCTAGAGAATTGGCAACATGAGGCATGGTGCCATAAATCTCATTTCAACTTGTTTTGGTCTGATTGTAGTGTTTGTGTCCACAGCTGTCTACAAGGCATTGTGCATGCTGGCAGTGGTTCCATACTAGTGTGTAGTGTGTCCTCATGGCACGGGTTTAGTCCACCAGCAAACATGTAAATGATGCTTTGCACTGCTTAGTGACCATTTAAAGATCTTAATGGACTAAATGTACCCCCACAATGATGGGATATTGCAGAAGAATAATGCGCAGAGCCATCCGATCCAATTTAAAAGAAGTGAAACCTGCATATTCAGCCAATATGAGCCCAATCGGGCATTTATGGGATGTGATGGAGAGGTCCACTTGCACTCGAGATCCTGATGGCTGACACTAATCATATATTCACTTTTACATACATATACTTTTGACTCCACTGATGAGGAGAAGGAACGGAGGATTAATAATGGATTGATATTCACAGGCAACTCTAACATGATCCTCTTATACTGTAAAAGTTGATGAGGCTCTGGTGAAGGAATAACGCAATAAATGGAGAGCACAACTGTAAGAAAACTCAAGAGAATCCGTTTATTCATTTATGCAGCACTTGTGGGTTTCTCAGACAATCTTTATTTCAATCCATACATTTTATATTACATTAGCATCACTGGTCTACGCGCACTGTTTCTCAACTACTCCTTTCACTACAAGACTGGAAGAGTTGCCACAAGGCTGAGTAGACTGACATAACAGCCAATTCAAACGGCTGAGGTGCTAAATAGTAATTATGCTTTACTGTATTAAACAATGCTATTGGATGAGTACACTGAATGCTACGTGTGCCTCCTTTTCTGAACACCGCATCCAACAGGACAATGCACTACCACATACGTCTAGAGATGGTTAGAGAGTTTGGGGTTGATTATTGAACACATCAGGGATGACATGCAATATGCTGTGGAACATAGAAATCCTACACCTCGGAATACAACAGAATCGTGGACAGTTCTGCAGGAAGTTTTGGTGTTCGATGCAGAATATTTCTGCAAGCTCATGGAGTCTATGAACTATAGGGGACCTACCAACAATTAGATTAAAGTAGGGCTGTCAAACGATTAAAAAATTGAATCACGATTAATCTCAGAATTTCATATAGTTAATTGCGATTAATCACATTTTTTTAATCTATGTAAATGAATAATGCTTTAAAGTGAAATGTTACAATTAAAATGGCGAACACATGTTATGCTAAAAG
>JAOVVF010000004.1:6822896-6851718 GCA_028565595.1 Duopalatinus emarginatus
GCAGCGTGCGACAAGCCTCAACATGAACTACGGGTGAATCGCAGGGCCAAATTAGAATTTGCGTTAACGGCACTATTGTTTTTAATCGCGATAATTTGAGATTGCGTTAACGCGTTATTATCGCGTTAACTTCGACAGCCCTGGATTAAAGTACTAGATTTTCAGTGTAAACCTGCATTCCATACGCATTACGCTTTGCATGAAGGTTATTTAAAAAATGAATACTATTGTTAATAAATTGAATGATAAATAAATAAATACATGCCAAATAAGTGATTATAACACAGGAGCTTGTAATTGAAGCTGCAAGAGTGACCTGAAACCCATATTAGCTAAATTTGGCAAAGCTCATCAATATTGCAGTTGATTATATTTAATTAAGTAAGAAAAAAAATGGATCCTGATTAAAATACATTAATTGTGCGGCTCTACTGAGATGAGTCTCGTTCACCTTCAGTGCTGTGAGTGTATCGTGAGCGAGGTAGAGGAAAATCAGGAGTGTGGTTGAATCTCATTCATCAAATGGAACACATTATATCTGAACTGGAAGAAAAGCTAGAGGGAAGAAGACATTTTTATGCATGCATCATACACTCAGCAGCCTCTGTAATAAAAATACCTGCGAAATTCTGTTATATTCCGAGGTGTAGGATTTTTGTGTTCCACAGTGTGCTGCATGGCTTCCCAGATGTGTTCGATATGGTTGAGATCTGGTGATTTAGGTGGGGAATAACAAAATCCCAAACTCAGACGAGTGTACCTCAGATGTGTGTGGCACCGAATGAATAAATGCAGGACATGAACGGGTGTAATTTGTCAGTAAGGAGGCACACATAGCATTCACCTATGTCAGGGGTTTCATGGAATGTCAGCAACAAACCATATACCATTATGGAGCCACCACCAATCCTCACCAGATTTCTGGCACTTCCGTGTATATGTACAATGTTTTATCGTTCAAAACGCTAAAGCGTGCAGTGTTCATAAAATGACTGAATTAAAGTGGTAATTATTTGTAGGGGTGCTGAAAAAATCGATTCCTTAAAGAATCACAATTCTTAGTTCTGGCGATACTGAATCTATTCAAAATGCCCAAAAATGTATTTTAAATTTAAGTTTTATTTTTTGCCGCTCCTACTCCCGAGCATACTGCATATCGCATTACGTGTTCACTCAGCCACTGTAAAAGAGGGCCGTCTAGGCCACCATACAGCAAGCTAGTTAGCCAGCACCCTTGCTAGCAGACTCCGTTCCAGCAAGATTATAAAAAATATAAATGCAGTAATGCACTATGACTTTAAAGTCTGTATTTTATTTTTAGTTAAAGGTTAAGGCATTGTGGTAAAACGAAGTCTATGTTTAACTACTTTTGTATTAATACATTTTTTTAGATACTTATTTAGATAGATATTTTTTATTTAAGAAAAATTCAGGCAGCTAAGCGAACCTAATACTGGTCATTTAAATTACAGAATTTTATGCACAATTCTATTTATGGTATAAATATAAAATGATGCAAAAAGATTTGATGCAGTAAATAACCTAAATTGTTTTTAAATAAATGTTTTATTTGTTTACATTGTCATTTTATCTTTATCACATAATTTAAACAAACTTTATAGACCATTTGAATAAAAAAAATCATTCCTGAATTGAAAATCGACTCAAATTGTGACCCCAATAATCAGAATCGAGTCGCCAGACACTGAGAGATTCACAATCCTAATTATCTGTATTATAAATATTCTGCAAGAAAAACTATAAGGGTCGATTGGGCCTAGTCTAGCAAGCCAGACTTCTGCCTATTTTCATTAATACACACTGCCAAGAACCACCTACTTTACCGAGGGTGACTGACATGGCAGACGTCCAACTGCAGACGTTTGTAACACTGTCAGTACACATGTGAGGTTATCTGCTTTGCTCACCATCTGCATCAATCAAAACGGGATGGCATAAACCTCCGTCAATCCAGTGACTACGGCCCTTGCATTAACATTAACTATAGCGAAGGAAGACTGCTTCACTGCCTAGCCGGAAAATACACAATCATTATGAGAGTGTTACGAGAAATCGTGCTAATTGGCAGCGTTCTCCACCACAGGGCTAATGGATAAATCCGATGCTTTAATAGCAGAGAGGAAAATAGCTTCTTTTCTTGTTTCTTATTTCTAGTGCATTAATAGGTTTTATTAGCAGACCATGTTATTGAATTGTTTAAAACAGCACCTACAGGTACATGAGATGAGATTAGCTTTGTGAAATGGATATTAGCTTTGAATAAGGCCACAGTGTCCAAAGTTTGCTTTTTTCCACTGAAGAATGGTGTACAGCACTGAATGTACACTGAGGGTCTGTCTCAAAACCTAGTGAGCTGCCTTGATGCCAATGTCTAACCACTCAGCTACCGAGGTAGAGAGGATTGTAACTGACCTGTGACCTTAGAAGGCAAATTATTGACACGCTTTAGTTAGCCTCAGATCATTCAAACCAAAGCGCTGGGCCACACCAAACTGTAAAACCTGATGTAAACCTGAAGGTCACTGCTTTACTTTGACTGGAATAAAACTGTGATGCAAACAATACAAGAGATTCTAGAGTCCTTGGTTACGGCCCTTACATAAATCCCCAATGAGAGAGGATATCAAGCTCAGGCAATCATGATGTGAAAAGCCAGGTCAAGTTGCATTTCACCGTCTCAAGCTCTAACACGCATACCCAGACACACACACAGAGTGAAGGATGAAATCAGGAGGCATTCAAAAAGGGAATCTCCAGGATGGAGACAGAAGTGTGGCCTAGATGCAGAGGAAACTGGGTAACCCAAATGATGAATATCCACTTGAGTTCTCACTTTAATGTCTCTGTGCTGTGCTATAAAAAGACGGGTGTGTATAAAGAAGAACAAAAAACAATTTTCATTTGATTAACAACATAATTCCTACTGCAACACAGAAATAGTGTATATAAGCATTAATCCTTCTACAAAAGAAAATATTCAACATACATGTAATTCATTTGGGGTTATTTCTGTATTTTCCAGGCTATAAATATACAGAGTGAGTCAAAAGTCAGGATTCGTTTTATTTCAGAAATCACAGGGAAAAATGACATATCTGAATACCCCTGCAAGTAATGGGTTTGGTCTCTTCCAAAAGGACAATTCGCCACATTTACATTTATGGCATTTAGCAGACGCCCTTATCCAAAGTGCTTAGTTAAATTCTTGGAGTATCTGAAGCTAGTGAAGGTAAATCAGGATTCAAGAACTCTTAATCCTACTAGATTACTACTAGCCACCACCACTAGCCACCACACACGTCTTGAGATACCAAATTATGGTTTATGGTCATCTGAGTTTGGGGGTTTCCTATTCCCAGATATTATCAAACACATCTGGAATGCCATGCAACATGCTGTGGAACACCTAAGAGTACAACAGAATTGTGGTCCGTTCTACAGGAAGTATGGTGTTCATTGCCTACCGAATATTTTCCACAAGCTCATGGAGTCATGAGAAACCTACCGAGTATTAATCTTCTATGGTAATGAAGTATATATAGGTAAGTAAATATAGACAAGAGGAAACAATCCATTTAATGCTGTACGCAGGACCTGCTCAAGGTCAAAAAAAACATCTGTAAGTGATTTCACAAGGACGCATCATAAAAGGCATTGACGTGTTGCTGGTTTGCTGTAGATGACCAGGTATCCCACTTAAATATGAATACTTGTAAACAATGGTATACTTTTTTTCCTGTTTAGAAAATTACTTTTATGTAAGTTGTTTCTATTTTTATGTCTCTTTCATACTCTTCTAAAAATTAACTCTGGCCCCAGGCAAAACAGTTCAGCTCGGCTTTGCCTCCTTTAGCTAAAACAAATCATGAGGCATGAGCAGCATCAGAAAATGGATGGGTTCACAGCTGGACAGAAACGGGAAGGATTCGCAACGTTTCCTCTGCATGGCGCTTGGCTTCATAGGCAGCTGAAGGCTCTAAAAATGACAAACTGTCTCTTTAACGTTTGTGTTGTAAAATAAGCAGATGACTTCAGAAAAACACTCCCCTGTACAGATTTACGTTTTATACTACACGTGTTATTCTGCTGGGAGGCTGAATGTCTGGTCAGCAGGGAGAAAACAGTACACTACTAGGTGTTAACATGCCACCTTGTTTGTGTGTGTGGGGGGCACAGGAGCCTGAGACACACCATCACTGAATCCTCTTTCACACACGCAGAGTGTGAATAATGCAGCGGACACATTCAAATCCCCCAAAGTTCCCTCAAAGGAAATTACCCGCTAAATCATTTGCATGAGTCGAGATGAGTTTAGATGACCTCAATAATACTGCTGCTCAATGTTCTGTCTGTCTGTCTTTCTCTCTCTCTGTTTCTTCTATCTGTGTCTCAGTTTCTTACTGTCTGCCTCCCTCTTTGCCTCTTCGTGTCTGTCTTTCTCTCTCCTCCTTTTGTTGCTCTCAGTCTCATTCTGTCTGCCTGTCTCTCTCTCCACCTCATTCTGTTGCACAGTCTGTCTCTTTGTCTATCTGTTTGACTGTCTCCATCTGTCTGTCTCTCTATCTGCCCCCTTCTGTTGCATGGTCAATTTGTCTGTCTCTTTCTGCTTATTTGTCCGTCTGTCTCTCTATCTGCTGGTCTCTGTCGCTGCCTCTTTCGGTTGCATGGTCTGCTTCGTCTGTCTCTCTCACTGTCTGTCTCTCTCTGCCTCTTTCTGTTGTGTTGTCTGCTTATCTGTCTCACTCTATTGTTCTACAGTCCTTTTTCTTTGTCTGTCTATCCGACAAGCTGTCCTCTGACTGCAGGTCTCACTTGCTCCAGTCTCTTTCTCTCTCTTTTGTGCAGCACAATCCAGTAAAGAATCTAGGAGCTCTGGTTTAAATTCCTCTTCAAGTCTCTCTCAAGAGAGAAAACAAGCTCATTTACTATACATATTAAAGCACAAGCGGATAAAAATCCCAGAGGAAATGCAGCAGGACAATCGACTGCATTAACACACATGTTCACAATAGATGTCTTTAAATAGCTATTTGATCACAGCCTCACACTAATAGCTGTAGGAGGAGGAGGACAGGCATGCAGATTAGAGAATACCTTCACTTTGAACAGGAGGAGGAATCGGGAACGTGGAAAAAAAAGGGCTAGATGAGAAAGAGAAGAAGAGAAAACACGGGTGAATTTAGAAGCAGGAATAGCACAGTGACGTAGTCTAAACCCACGCGCTTCCCATGAGAATATCTCTGACAGGCTTGCCTTAGAGGGGAAAGGCTTAAAGCAGACACAGACACACCATCATCTCTAGGACAGGAGCAGAGGCACTGCCAGACACAAAAAAACAAAGCGCATAGAAGAAATTCCCTCGCTGATTATAGTACTGCTGCTCAGGTTTAAGCCAGTGGCATTATATATCCAAACTATGAATTTTCATTTTCTGGTTCATTCTGACCAGCCCTGAGCTCAGGTTCCTGTTTCTGGGTCTTGGCTCTGATCTTGGGTTTCCTCTCACATTCCTTTGACACCTGACTGGTGGTGGCTCCATAATGATATGGGGTTTGTTTAGCTGGCATTCATTAAGACACCTAATACATGTACAAACGTCTCTGACAGGTGAACACTATGTGTGCCTCGTGTCTAAGGAGTTCCACCTGTTCATGTACTGCATTTATTCCGATGGGATTGGCCTCTTCCAACAGGACAATGCACCACCTCTAGATCACATCTAGAGACTGCAAATTATCGTTAGAGGAACACTCATCTGAGTTTGGGGTTTTGCCACCAGATAGTCACCAGATCTCAAATGTTATCAAACACATTTGGGATACCATGCAACACTATGTGGAACACAGAAATCCTACACCTTGGAGCACAACAGAGTTGTGGACCGTTCTGCAGGAAGTATTGTACTTATTGCCTACAGAATATTTTGGTACTTCAGTAGAGAATGGATAAGTCTGAATCCAAACACTGCCACAGTCATACATGCCAAGGGGGCAAAGTAGAAAACTTGGCCATGGTGTCTGGTTGGGATGCTGTCTGAGTAGGAGTATGTTTTTGTATCATTAAGCCTCTCAGCCACTTGAGGCATAAGGGAGCTCATGTATGTAAAAGAGGGTGGACTGCAAGTAATACATGCAGCACATTTAAAATCTGTATCCATTTGAAAAGGTTTGTTCCACTTCCTTTCTATTCTGGTCTGGCCTCCAAGAAGCATGTTTGAGGTCCTTGAAACTCATTACTGCTTATACGGTCTGTAAAAGAAGCATGTCAAAAACCAAACCAGTTCCTCTAGACAACATCAAACAAGGAATGTTGTTTTTTTTTTTTTTTTTCACAATTCCCACCTCTTTGGGGGACCAGTAAGGTTTTTTCACACCAGGCATTAACATACATGACTGCCTTCTCATGATTGGATCTCACTTGCCATTTTTATATGCAAACAAACAAACACATCATTTGCATTTTAGGAACAAAGGCGAACATGGTGTTGTTTGTAACCAGCAGGAGGCAGCGATGCACTCAAAACAATACAGTGTTTTAATGACACCGAAGGCGCGCAAATGAACATGTACTTCCATTCACAAAGAGGATGTCCATTGAGTGGGCGGTCCTTCACAAACTTCTGCATACACACTGATAAAAGAATGTGGCTATACATGTCCCAGACCACCTCCGAATATGATTTGAGTGACTGAACCTCAAGCGGCTTCAGCAGCAATGGGAAAGTGGGCTGCCTTATTGCTGACTCACATACAACATAAAAACCCTGCCAGATTGATGACGTTTTCTATCCGCACATCCGAGTACAATGTGTGTGTTTCTTTATCCAAGCATGAGGCCCGCCATGTTTGTCCTTTAGTCAAAAGTTAAACGGTCTGTATTTATGTGTAGCATTTCAGCTAGAAAGTAGGCCGAGTGACCAAGGAGGTTCATGCAGGGCTGCACTTCCTAGATGGAAATACTGACTTGGGGTTTGTGCTGGGCTGCAGCAATCCTTACCTCGCGATATACGGCTCTCAGGATCGGCTAAGTTAGAGAAATATCTGTTCACCGATCACATGTTTGGGTACATAGTTGATTGATTCTTCCATCTTTACATTTTTATGTTTAGTATTAAAGTTATATTATGAACAGCATCTGCCATCACAAGTCCCTGCGATAAATATTACTACAGAAATAATAACACATTAGAAATAACAGGTACATTAATATAAACCTGTGATTTGCCTTGCAGGAGAACTTACATATCAGCACATTCTGACCTACACGTTAGTGTTGATGAGACTTGCTATAGATAAAAATAATAATTACTTTTGTAGTTAATTGTAGGAATGTTTAGCAAGTTTCTTAATTGCAATGTAAAATAAAGCAGATCCACCAGCCTGAGAGGTCCAAAACAAAAAAAAAAGAAAAATGTAAATAAGTTAAAAAAGCAGGAGAGGCAAGCGAAAAAAGTCCTACTCTGGGTTTATGTCAGAGCCCAAACACACTTCTGCTATTGTAAGAGCATCTGATGAAATCCACAGCACGGCAGCCACGTATGTTTGGCTAACTTCTCATCTAAATGGGTCCCTTCAGCCGAAACTGTTTGCAGGTAAACACTAAAATGCCCTCGTTTGTTCCAGCAGGTGCTTATTCATGTGCATGCGTCACGTCCACATGCCGTCTAACGCCTCACACTCGTCAATAAACGGTCAGCGTGGTGTGTTAGGTTTCTGTCTAAGTGTTTGGAGAATTATGATGAGGTGAGGTGTGGACACAGTGCTCCACTGTGTGGAAAAGGGAAAAGGGACTTGTTCCAAAAGCAACATGGCACAGGGAGGGTGTTGATCCACTGCAGAAAGGATGATGTGGTTGCGTGTGAGGAAGGTGGAGAGCAGGAATGAGCCGTACTTAGACAGGCTTGAATGGCTTACAGGCTGGCAGCTACTTTGCTATTTTGAACAGAAACCCTGATTTGAAGTGCTTAGCCCTTATGTCAAATATATATTAAAAGAAGCATAAACAAACATATAAATAAAATAAACAATAAGAAATAAATAAGAATTAAATTTAATTAAAATAAAATAAACCTTGACCACTATTTAATAATGCAGGGCAATGTTGGGGAAAACTATAGCTTTAATAACAATACTAAGCCTATGTTAGCACATTAGCCACCTTTGCTACAGGTGGACATAGTTCAATACATAACCTAATGTTAACATGCTAGCACCTGGTTTACATTCTAAAATAAATAGCTTAACATTACCTAATGCATGGCTTCAATTATATTACCTGATACTTAGCCTAACAGTAAAGGTTGTAGGAAATTTGGCTGGTTATGCAAGCAATATAGCAACTTTTGAATGGAAACATTTGCTAAGCTAAATACTTAGCTAGTAACATTAAAGCAGTGTTGGGTTAAGACAGCTGGTTAGCTTTTGTAATAGTGTTAATTAAGAATAAACTATTCAAGAATGAACTATGAATAAGAATAAACTTTGTTTTGGTACAGAAAGCAGAACTCCATAAATGTTATTTTGTTAACATTTGCAACTAATTAGCTACATTCCCTATACTTTAAGTGGTTAATTTCAAGTCTTCTTCAGGAATAAATTTATTTAAAAGGTCCCCCTTTCAAACAGGGTAAATTGTTACTACATGAATACAACATAGCGCTATTGCAGAAACGTGCGATTTTGGAGGCAACTAATGAAAGAATGTAATTGTTAATTGTTATTATTTGTTATAAGAAAACCAACACATTAAAAATGTGGAGGGAAAATAATTTCTTTAAAAAAAGTGTGTCATCTGTCAGATTGTCATTAATAATTTAAACACTAAAAATAAGCAGCCACAGGTGCATTAGATAATTAGAGTAAACAAATTAGAATATTAAACAATAAATATTGTGGTTGGTGTGGTACAGTAGTAACATCATTGGCTCCTATGTGAGAGACCTGGGTTCGATTCCTGGTCTGGGCAGCCAGTCTGTGCTACACCAATAAGGGTCCTTGGGCAAGACTCCTTACACTACGTTGGCCTACCTGTAATACCTGTAACCTTGTAAGTTGCTCTGGATAAGTACACTAGCTATACAGGTAGCTGGCTTGCCAATTTGACAACAATCTCAGTTCCTATCAGTGACCCTATAGTCGTGTTAAAGTGATTCTTTAAAGGAGCTATCCAATAATCTCTAGCAGTGCTAAAAAAAAAGGCTAGAAATGTCGATTCTGCCAAAGAGAATTAGTACTGAACAGCAACATAACATGAGACAAGAACACATTAATAATTAGTCAAATGAGACTTCAGTAACTAACTCAAAGCAATTTAGAAAAGAGACACAAAACAGAATCCCATCCACAGTTTTGGCCTGGAGCATTTCAATTAATTTCAGTTAACAGCCTGAAAAGCATCAGATGTATTTTTTTCCGCAGTTGTTACTTGAAAGCAACTTAAAAAAAAAAACAACGGCACTCATTTAGAGGTTCGATCAATAGGAATACTTCCTGACACTGGACCAGTAACTTAACTTGTTATGAAGATATGGTGATAGCAAAACAAATGTAAAGATTTTACCTCATTGAATCAATGGGTCAGACAAATGCAACCCAGATTTTCTCCATGTACATATAGCTGCCTTCGGCTTCAATAAAGGATCCTGGTCCACCTTTTTTAAACGAAAAAAGCTTTCTTATATTTCAGCCCATTTCATCATGATCTGAGTTTTCACTGGCTATCCACTAAGATTTAATCCAATGGATCACAGTAAGCCAGAACTGCACTTCATACTACAACCTTTATCAGAAGGCAGCCATTATAGTCTAGGGTGGTAGTGGGTGGTATAACGACAGAAACAAAAACCAGTCACAGAAATCTGCCAAAAGGTAGAGATTTTCAAAGGACAGTTTCTATGGCAATTGAGCAAAACTCCACAGGAAAGCGATGAGTCAATACCACTGCAAATAGAGCCTTAGGGTAGCACAGATTCTGGTTATCCTTCTCAGAATTCTGTACCAGCTATGACTCCGACTGCCTCGAAATATCTTCCCGATTGCAGACTGATTGCAGGCTGTGCTAGAAATGATGTGTATCCTGATGCAGCTAGGAATCCTTTATGTGTTATGAGGTTTATTTTTAAAACTACAGAACTATCGCCTATTGAGAATACACTAGTATACACGTACAACACGTTGTCACTTTCCTATTATTAGAAGTAACTAATAAAATATGATGGGGCGTGCTGGTATAGGAAAGTAATCAACAATGGGGTTGTAAGATGCTTCCTGATAGGGTGCACAATTACTGCAGTTGATTATTTTTCCTAGAACATGACATCCTTATGTGTTTTAATCCAGCACTTTGCCACTGAAAACAGTTTAAACATTTAATGCTGTAGAATATATATAAAGCTAATTTATGCTATTGCTTCCGTAAAAGCAGCCAAACGGTTGTTCTTTCATCAGGTTTCTTTTTCTCACTCAGACGTTCCCATTTTGAAATACCTGACAGTTACATAACACTGACACTGGAGATTCCTTCCATAAACAAATGTCTCCTTATAGTAAACTTCACTACATCAACAATTATAACATTTACATGCAGAACTAGTCAGACCTGCTGTTATGAAAATTAACCACAGTGAAACCAATAATATTTAAAAATCCAATCTATCCATCACATAAACCATTATAAGTGTGTTATTGTGATCTGGAGAAACAGCATTTTATAGTCTAAAGGATTCACCAAGCAGGGTTTTACAGAACTGCCAGCAGTCATTATAAAATAGTTAGAGCTTCTTACAGAGATGCCAATTTCTCTCAGGTGGAACAGCGGACCAACAGTGTGCTGCAAAACCATCCAAGAACAGACTTACCTCCTGCAATTAACCTGCACGAAAAAACAACCGGGCCAGGTCCCTGTCTGTACACGAGTCCCTTTTTCCACTAGATTAGCCTCCCAATATGACCCGAGTGCTTCCTCAGAAGAGCTACGGAGCAGATTACTAACTAAAGGCTTCCACAGGAGCCTCATTTATAGCTAAGGATTCCTGCGAGTACAGTTTTCAGCACATTCATTTGGGAACAGTCTCTGAATTACACCCTCAAACACCCATTATCTCAACTTCAGGACACTTACGTGTGGAGTTTACAGACAACATAGAGACAACAGACCTCCATGCCATCCAATCAGTACATACATTTTTAAACTTCACCCCAACTTAATTCTTAAAGGACCAGGATGAATTTACTCATGATATGTGCTGATATTACACATTACACCGGAGCGCTGGTTAATTCTCGTACCTGAAGTAATGGTTAATTTTCTGGAACAGCAGGTCTGTCTAACAGATCCAGCTGCAAGGCAAGTCGTAGGTTTATATAAAACACACTCGTTCTAATACATTGTTTCCATGGTAACCAATGTATGTATGAGAGAAACTTCACATAATGAGTGGATTTTAAAAGATGGAAGCTGTTGTATGTGGATGAAAAACGTAACTGTTGCCATGGGAAAGCATGCTGTAAGGAAGTGTTTAACATTTATGGATGCAAACTCTATATCTGCGCTTTGAGGTAAAGCTGCTCTAATAAAAAAAAAAAAAATTAAAAAAAAGATAAAATTAATAGTTGACTAAATGCTTTGCTCTGCAATAAGAGGAATAAAACACTTTGGGATATGCCCTTATTGGAAAATAATCAACTGCAGGGTCGGAACTATAATGCAGGCTTGAAATCGCATTGTGTCCCTTGAACCACATAATGTACATCTGTCCATTAGGGGTACAACGATACGCGTAAAAATGTGACTATGTTGAAATTAATCATTCAGATAGGGCAAATCAGCGCACTATTAAATATTCATGTACCACACTTGCAACATTTTAACACCAGAGGTCTCAATTTGCACAACCTATAGAGTATACTATAGAGCCAAAGTTGCAACTTGTAATTCCCCACCTACATTCAAAAAAATCCATCAAAAACACCCCTAATCTTACAGTTTTGATTTGTGAAATTACAGTAACATCTTCTCAGCTTCAAATCAACATGGCTGCTCCCACTGAATTGAAATGAGTTTACCCCCTGCTTTGCATGTAGAACTTAGAAATGACCGCTTATAAGGGTGCAACAAAAATATACAGAGAACCTGCTGGTTCAAAGTATGAGCAGATACTTTCATGTAGACCTACATCATCTGAAGCTGCGACCAATATGCATTATACACTGCACTGTTACAAGATCAAATGATAATGGCTATAAAAAGCTCTCCTGTATTCATAATAGAAATCGGGCATTTTAGCCAACTTTGGAGCTCTATTTCTGCCACAGAGCTCTATTTTTGCCTCATTATGTTTCAATCATGGTTCATGTCCCAGCACACTTCAAATAAAACTTTTCAATGGATTTTTAAATGTATTTATTTATTTTTAAATTATGGTGAATATGGAATAGATTTAAGATATGTTGAACAAGATTTGATTTACAATATTAAACATCTCTTCATAGCAACTTGAAATTTTTAGTTTTATAAAATATAAAAAAAAAAATCAAAAAATATACAAAATATACAAAAATGCATGTTTTAAATTCTGTTATGATTCAGAAATAAACAAGGAATCTTTAGTCATAATCTGTCTTTATTCAAATTCAATTTGAATTGAATTATGTCCAGAGTGCATCATTAAACCCCAATTATTCATAATACATCAAAGAGATCTGACACTGATGTAGAGTGTAAGGCTAATATTGGTCAGATACTCACGATTGTATAGCTGCATCTATATAGACAATCTAGAAATTTAGTAATGAAGCGACCCAAGGCCACTTAATTTAGTTAGTTCAAATTAGTTCTACAAGCTGCAAAACAAACAAACAAAAAAGCCTGCTACTAAAACACTCAGTAGACTACTGACTCCCTGTTTGATATTTAAAGCAATTCTACATGCTGCACAATGCACACGCTGTCTGCTAATGGCTTATAGGATCTGCATCTACATAGGATCTTTAGTTAATAGCTTACATAAAGTAGCGCCAAAAGTCTAAACAGCACTAACACAACCTAAACTGGTTGTTTGGATTCGGCTACAGACTCTGTGGAAGTGGATGCTTGGAGATCTGATGCTTTAGTGTGTAGGAGGTCTCCCAATGTGTCATCTTTTTGAATATGCAGCCAAAAATTAGAATCTGAAGTATATGCAACTTCATGGCGGTTTATTTTGCAATGCAAATCAACATTTATGTGTGAAATGAATCACACCTTTGAAGATTGCCCACATAAAAGGCATCTAAAGAGGTCTGCTTATGCCGGACTGCCAAGCGCTCAAAATGTTCTTTCTAATATGTAGGAATTTTATAGATGGATTTTATAGACCAGGGCTCAAAAAAGCTCAGAGTAGCTTGGCATATTTTAGTCAACTTCACCGTCAATTTGAACTAATGTAGCGCAACACAGGAGGAGGTCTGTTCTATGGACTACTGTCATATGCAACTGTGGCTGCTGTCTTTTAGTATTGTTAAAACAGTCATCTGACCTCCTGTCCTCTGGCCTAAAAGTGGAGCTGGGACTGAGCTTGTCTGAAAGAAACAAATGCAAAACCACAAACAGCTAAACAACTCTGAAGTACCTCCACTCTGCAAAAAATGAACAACAGATCCTGAGGGTTTGTTTGCTTCTCCGATCCAGAGGACACAATGAACATCTTAATAGGTGATCAACGTTCATATGGATAAACATTCATATAAAGCAGACAATAAATCCAACCAATGTTATTTCAACATGTTTTAAGCATGTTGCCTATGTGTGGTATAATTTATTACAATATTTAAAAAAAAACAGTATTGTGATTCTCATTTTTTTTTTGATGCACTACAAATGTGCACTACATCGGTTATAACAGTGAGAAACATAACCAACAACAACTGGACCAACTGCACTGCACTGTTATTGTATCTGTGCTTCATTAAAAAAATATTTTTATTTATACTGATAATTAACTGTAATATACTGTACGTCAGTGCATTGATTGCATTTTCAGCACGCAGCAGTACAGCAAAGTCTATCCATCCTGAATTTTAGCAATGTTAGATATCTAGCTACATTAACTGAGTTACGTTAACTTAGTAAAAATAGGCTAGTAGCAATTTTGCTAATTTGATAAATTATCAAATTAGCAAAATTGCTACTAGCCTATTTTTACTAGATACAGTATTTTACTTGCGTAAGGTAGAAGCTGTAAGTGCATGTATATACAGAGCTTTATATTACCCACTATAGACTGTATATAGGACTGGACAGTACATCGATTTATGGACGAAACGGAAGCTGCCATCTTGTTTGCAGAGAACGGAAAACTGGAGCCAATACAACAGAAGTCATGGAGTTTATGTCTCATGGGAAACCTACCAAGTTTCAGACTGGCGTACCAGTTTTTATGGTAATTAAGTGCATAGTCTACATACACAGATTTATCTCACCCCAGCAAACACAACATTTTTTACTAAATGACCAAAAGTTAGGACATTGCATTATCAAATTTTTCAATCAGGAGAAATGAAAGAAGATAACAGATTACTAATGTGAAATGGGGGAAGTAGGTGGGGTTAAAAGTTGTGAGAATCAGTCTGTCTGTTACTGAGATCATCACACAACATGGCTCTAGCAGGAGAGGTGTGCTTTTAAACCCTTTACACACTTATATCTGACCAAACAGGTGCTGCTTCTCTCCTGCAACACACACACACACGATTTTCCATCTCTGGTATGACTGAGGTGTTCTCATAGCCCAGGAGCACAGCATTCCAGAATTTTCCACCACAATAATTGACTAATAGCTGATGGCAGTAAGAATGCTAATAGTGGGTTTGGAGAGCTAATTGTTGAAAATCTGGTGATCGAAGAAATCTTTCAGAAAAATTGCTGCTGAACTGAACTGCTGGGACGCTAACTAGAGCAGGTCCACAGAATCAGATGCTATTTTACAAGGAGTCAAAGCAATATTGATCCAGTGAATTTGTTTCCCTGCGGTAGGCTGGTGGTTACAATGAAAGCAGAGGAGAAAAATGCGATCAGTTACAAAATATGGGGAAAGTTCTTTACAGATCCCTCAGGGTTCATTTCAAAGTTTTATGCTTTAGATCGTTGGCTCTCATAAATGAATTTCAGTAAATACATTTCTTCAGCAACAGTTTAACCCGAGTCTATGTGGTGGATCAGGAACCTATCCTGTGAACCCTATATATGAAGCAGATATACATCCACTATGAACATGCTCCTGTTTTGGTGGAGGAAACCAGAGAACGCAGAGGAACCCTACATGTCAAACTCAATTCAGGCCAAACTCAGGATTAAACAGCAGACTGCTGACACACCCATTGACACCTGCTTCTAAAGCATTATCTAACAAAGAAGTAACCTGCTTTGCTGCTTACCTTTCAAAACGCAGCCCCTGGGCCAAACCGGTGTACGAGATAAATAAGAAACACAACAGAGCACGGTGGAGGAGGATGGCGGAGGTGAGATGCCACTATGCCCACCCCGCTAAAACAGCAGTGGGCAGCCCCTAGCCATAACATCAGAGGAGTAGTTGGGGGCTTAGGTGCCTTGCTCAAGGGCACTTCAGTTGTGTTTTATCAATACCAGGGACTAAATAGGAATCTTCTGGTATAGCGTGTTATTCCACTAATACAATGGTAACAATGGCCAGATTCTCAAACTTTCGAGAAACAAATTAGTCCCCCTGTCATGTAATGTCACGAAGGCCTTTCACGTCCTTTCTCTATGTGCAGTTAGTTATCTTCACAAGCTGCTGCTTACGCAATGTCAGGGGCCAGTGTAACACACAAACGGAGAAGAGTGCTCCCACTCACCTCTGTATGCATGAACTCATAGGTGCCCATGATTGGCTAGTGTTGTTTGTATTGACATGGAAGGGCAAGTATGCCACCCATCCCTCCATAAGAGCTTAGCCAATTCTGCTCTCTGGACTCCCAGGTTATGGATGGCTGTAACATTACCCAGGATTCAAATTCGTGGTCTTCGGATGACAGAGCAAACGCTTTTCTGTTGCGCCACTTGGGAGGCCGCAGCTTGTCATTTGACTGAGAATTCTGAACCGTGCAGAGTCCTGAAGAGTTTTTAAAGCTGGAATGTTCAACTGTCCGAAGGCAGCTTTCAGTAATGTTAAAGATGCCTGAACAGAACTGGGCATCACACACAGATTATACAGAGCATCTGCTGTATAAGTTCCTGTCTATGTGCTACTTATTTATGGCCTAATCTCGTCTCACTACTTAAAAGCTCATTCTGGCTGTTCACACATAATATGAGATATAAATTAGGGCTGCACTGAACTTTGGTTAATGAGGAGCACAGAGAAGTAGCCTGAAAAGTCTGCTGGCGATGGAAATGATCAACACTGACATTTACATGCTATGGTCATTTGCTAGTCTAGTAACGCCATATTATGCAACAGGATTTGCAACATTTGAGTGTATGAACTTACTTTAAAAGGTCTACATACAGTTACCAGGAATTCTGTTTTACATAAAATAATTAATAAACAAAAAATTGTTTAGTTTAGTGTTTGTCCTGTTAGTGTTAACATAAAAAGTGATTACGTAGAATTGTGCATTTTCACACTATCTAGCATTCAGTATCTAGATGGCTAGTTAAATCAACGCCTGTGTGTTGTGCTTAATGCAAGTCAAGCTCACAGCTAGGAAATTTTTCGAAGAAGATTGTAATGACAATGGTCAGAGAACAGAAATTAATTCCAGTGGGATAAATAAAAATAAACCAGAGAAAATCATGACTGTTTTGTATAATTAAACCGGTACTTGTGAAGCTCTTGTGCATTTAAGAGTATCAGACATTAGGAGCAATAAACACAACAATTTGACACATAACCTAATCATTTAAGACATAATCTATCTAATCTGTGAAACACTCTTTCTATATCAATGTTTAACAATGTTTACATGTATAGAGATATACACATACATAATATATACTACATTATATTTACTATATTGTACATCTAGACCTACAAAATAAAAATAAATATATTAGCATAACGTTATAATATAATATTATATTTGTATCAGTATCATCGTGTGAAGCCTTTATTGGTATACGTCTTATATTGTGGCTTAAGTGTATTGTCTCATGCCCAGCAGAGGTGTGCTGGTACTATTTTTTTTCCCGATGGGGTATGAGGTCTTTGGTACCTGTTGTAACTAAAATTGGGCTTAATGTGAAGCAGTCTGGGGCATCATGGAGCTGTGTTTCTAGGCCAGGAGGAATTTTAGAGGGCTCGCCCTTTAGAAATACTAGTAAACATTTTTGCTATAAATACTGGTTTACTGTCTAAGTCACAGCACCTGCTATGTTGCTAAACAACACTGTCAACAACAACTAACCTGGAAAAAATGTGGTATTGCATACTCAACGAGCAGTAATGAGTACAAGTTTGCACACATGAGGAATGAAAGTAAACGTGAGAGAAGGGACGAGAGAGAGAGAGAGAGAGAGAGAGAGAGAGAGAGAGAGAGAGAGAGAGAGAGAGAGAGAGAGAGAGAAACCTGTTGGAGCAGGTACACACACCCACAAACATGAAAAACAAACTGAGGCTGGAACGCTCATTAGAAGAGCAGAGAGTTATTCAGGCCTGGAGCAACAACGCTGCTGCACATATCACACTGTTCTGACACAGGGAGGTCTTCTACATCACTGCCACATGATTCAACCTCACACGACCTCCCTGTATATCCACAACTTGTACGATTTTCTCAGCAAAACAACTGGATTTATTATTATTGTCAATTCTGTTTCAGAACTGGTAGTGGTCAGGAGTAAAATACCAGCAAAACTGGTACAGACAAGCCTATGCAAAATACATAGGTTAGTGGTGGATCTATAATGGTATGGAGTTTGTTTAGCTAGCATTCCTTGGGACCCCTGATTCATCTACAAGTGTCTCTGACAGATGATCCTTTCTGATGAGTTACACCTGTTCATGTCCTGCATTCATGGCCTCTTCCAGCAGAACAATGCACCAACAGTGAATACGCACCACAGTGATTCATTCAGCCCCTTACATCACTGTACTTCCTGTTGTACTAACATCTATCCATCCATCCATCCATCCATCATCTGTTGCTTTTCTTGGGGTCTGGGTCACAGGGCCAGCAGCCCAAGCAAGAAGCTCAGATCTCCCTCTCCCCAGATACCTCTTCTTACTCTTCAGAGAGAATGCAGAGGCATTTCTAGGCCAGCCAAGACATACAATCTTACTAGTGTCCTAGGTCTCTCTCAGTTGGACATACCTGGAACACCTCAGCAGAAAGACGTCCAGAAACCATCCTAACCCGATGCCCAAACTGGATCCTCTTGTCCTAGAGGAGCAGTGGCTCTACTGAGAGTCTCTTTCAGATGATCAAACTTCTAATCTTATTTCTAAGGGACACCTTAGATGTCCAGACACCTTGAGGAGGAAACTAAAATACACATTGTGACATATGAGACTGATTATACAGAAGATCGATGCATTCTTCAGCGCTATGTACAACAGCTACCGACTGAGGTATTGGAACTAGTAATTTCTTGACGATAGCCTGAACGCTATTCTGTTGCGTCACTCAGGACGCCATGATACATTTTTTAAGTGTCAGTGCTTTCTTTTTTTCCGTTAAAACCTAAATATTGCAATGTGAGAATTTTAATCTTGCAACATGTCTACTTTCATTCACTAAGTGCTAATTACTATTTCAGCAAGTCCTGACTGAGTTTTTAAGTCTCAGGGGATGAGCGTGGGTTTAGACGACGTCATGAGGCTATTTCTGAATGCACCTCGGCTTTCTGTCCTGCATCACGCGTCCTCCTTCTCTCTCTCTCTCTCTCTCTACGGGAAGAGGAGGAAAGACCTGCTCATACACAGATGAGACTTGTCTCATAATTATTTTCCTATAACAGCACACCCTATTGTGTTTTATTCCTTACATATCACAACGTACCATGTAACTGATTACCGTCACACATGTGCTCGAGACAAAGGCAGTAAGGGGGAGTGAGAGCGAGCGAAAGAGGCAGTGCAGTGCAGGGGGATGAGTCACCACAGAGACCAGCGTGTAAACCCCAGCTTCTTCTGCTTACCATCCTCTGCTGCAGAGTCAATCCTAGAACTCCTGTGAATATCTACATGCAACATGCAAAACACACACACACACTAAAGCTCTGATCTCGCCAACATGCTGATGGATTTTAATACCGTGCTTCAGAGCTATAAATAATGACGCCACGTCTTGCCTAGGAATCCATTTCTTTAGTCGTCACTAATACACAGTCAGCTTTAAGGCTATTTGACCAATAATAATAATAATAATAATAACAACAACAACAACAACAACAACAACAACAACAGGTACACCACCGAAAACACTCAGCTCATTTCTGAGTGATTGACTGACTTATCTCACACTCGAATGTGAAAATTGGAGACACTCCTGTGACTGAGCAAACTGCTCCACTGTAGGCGAGCAAGCAGGGGGGTTAAAATGGGCTGCTTTCTAGACACACCATATCTCTGGTGTGCACACACACACACACACGGCTCTGTTAACAGGCACAAGAAACTAGATGGCTATGAGAGCAAACACACACGTGCGCAAAAAAAAATAAAAAATAAAAAAATAACGAGAAAGCAGCCAGAGGGGAAAATGTGTAGATTGGGAACCTAGCAGCCCATTTCTTGCTGTCAACACCATCTCTCTGGAATTTGTCATATTGGGGGAAAAAAAAAAACAAGTGGCACCCAAACTAGTCACGAGCAAGATGGATGGAAACAAAGCATGCACAGCTATCAAACAATTTCCACTTGTAACTGTGGCGGTCTCCATTCTGGAGTAAAAATAATAACAACTTTAGGCTATTCGGGATCAGAGGTGCACGAGGAAAACACCGAGCGGCGGCTACACATCGTTAATTCAGAGCTGAATAAATATCTGGACTGTGTGTCATATAAATCCTATAGATATGTTGCAGCTGCGAAGCCTGCAGGCATAAAACACATTTACTCTTTAATCTTTAATGTAGGCTTAAATGCTCCCTACAGACAATATTTCAACGTCTGTATGACAAGCTTTGGAGGTAAATCATCAGCACACTGAGAAAAAAAAATAAACTGGCTCGGTATTAGTGCAGAGCGGTCACTTGTCGATCTTACTCGCTGACATCTTTTATGTCAGACACACAAGACATGTGTAGACACAGAAGACAAGGATATCAAAAGAACACCACACAGGTCGCACCTGTAACATAACTTAACAAAGGCTTACAGAACGTCATCTACTAAGACTGCACTGAAGGCCCAAACAAAACCTGCTATACCAGGGGGCGTATTCTGTACTCAGTGAACACCATACGTCCTGCAGAAACCTCCACAATTCTGTTGCATTCTGAGGTGTATTCTGTCTGATTTCTGTGTTCCATGGCACATTGCACGGCATCCCGGATGTGTTTGATGACTTTATGGTCTGGTGATTTAGCTGGGAATGGTGAAACCCCAAACTCACAAGTATTCCTCTGACCATAATTTGGTGGCGTCATGGTGCGTTGTCCTGTTCAAAGAGGTCAAACCAATCCGAATGAATGTAGGACATAAACGGTGTAACTCGGAAAGGAGGCACACAGTGTTCAACTGTCAGAAGTGTTTGTAGATGTACCAGGGGTCCAATATAATGCCAGTTAAACAAACCCTATACCATTATGGAGCCCTCAAACTATGTATTCTGCATAGGCCCATCAGTTCAGTACCAGTTTTTCTGGCACTTCAGTGTATTTTTTATAATAAAGAGAATGAAAAATGGGATCTAACAATGGTAGAGTCAGGAATTCATGATGATCCTTAAAGCCCTGATCCTGGAGGTCCCCTAGAAGGCACTGATACACCTGTAGCATTGCTTTAGTTGAAGCACAGTCATTTTTAATTGTGGGTCAGTCCTGGCCTGGTCCTGAACTGCACCACTTATTTAGCTGAAGCACAGTTAATCCTGATGGTGGTTCAGTAGTGGCCTGTATTTTACATAGGCTCATCTGTACAAGTTTTCCTGGCACTACAGTGTATATCAGTATCAGACTTCTGATATTTTTATAATAAAGAGAATGAAAAATGGCATCCATCAACGGCATGCCAGTCAGGAATTCATGTCAAAGGCAATGAGGAAACAACTACGTTGAAGGACAGAAAATAATGGTGGCATGGTTTAGAACCATCATGAAATACCAATAACGTTAGTAAACGTGGAGTAGAATACCTGAGGAAATGCTTAGGGTTACACGCTCTCATTAAACCAGATGTTTCTCACCGCTTCCAACAGATCTCACACTTCTAGTATGTCATCAGCTGTCACTATCATATCCCAATCATATCCATATCAGAGGGTAGCTAGTAGTGGCAATTCTCACCATAGTAACCAGGAGATGCGTTTGTACATCTGCAGTTGCAAAACACATACACAACCGGCTAGGCTTTGCATGTTACGTTAAACACCAAGTGAATAAACAAGGATCACTACACCAAGCTAATAGTTTACCCACGATATATGTATATCCCTATAACAGAAGAAGGTGCCATCCCTTTAGTCATCTGAGCATAGTTTTGCATGCACATGTGTTTAGATGGTAAGATTACAGGGCTGCACAACAACATTTTTCACAGCCAGAGCACAGGGAAGCTTTCAAGACTCGCCGTTGACATGAAAACGATCACGGACCATGTTAATTACTTCTGTTGAAGTTGGGTGCTGCGTGTGTGCTGCAAACACTGAACTCAAGTCAATCTGAGTTTAATGTTTAAGCTGTCGTAGGTGAAACTGTACCTTTAGTAAGCAGTGTCATGACAGACACCGGTGCACGAATTGCACCTTGCACACGTGAGCAAAGCGTACAGCTTGGGGAACCAGAGGAATGGAGATGACTGTATCTCAGTGCTTGCAGAAATGATGTGCTGTCTCACAGTCTGTCTCTGCAGGCTTGTGTCGCTTCTACAGGTTCGTCAGTACCTTTGTTTGTGAATGATTCATGTATGCAGGTCAGCCATCTTTGGATCACTTGAGTCACTTGCATTGTAGGAAACGGTGTAGATATTTCACAGAGCACAGGTGGCAGGCTGTTTTGATTTGCACGCCATTGTTAATCATGTATTCATCCAGAACGTGCTTACGGTACAAGTGGCCAACAGTGTATGCTTGGATTACATTACCCAGTATCATGAGGTATTGGATCTTAGGGTAGGAACTGAATATATGAGCTCAGTATCAGACCAATATCCAATACCAGTATCAGTAATGATGTGTCCTTATTAGTAGATAAAAGTGAAAGCGAATGACTCTTTTGACCACTGTGTAGTTGAACGAACTTCTGCATTTAACTCATCTGTGCAGTGAAAACACCCAAATACACACATGTGGTATTGGATCTAAGGGTAGGAACTGAGCATAGTATATGAGCTCAGTATCAGACCAACATCCAATGTCCATATTATTAGATACAAGTGGAAATGAAGTGAACTACTCTTTTGTCCACCGTGTAGTGGAACTGACCTAAGCATTTGACCCATCCATGCAGTGAAACACACATATACTACACTAGGGGGCAGTAAGTACACATGCCAGAGCGGGCGGCAGCCTCTTTATCTTAGTATAGTATATGAGCTTAGTATCAGACCAATATCCAATGTCCATATTATCAGATATAAGTGAAAGTGAACTACTCTTTTGACCACCGTGTAGTGGAACTGACCTAAGCATTTGACCCATCCATGCAGTGAAATACACCTATACTACACTAGGGGGCACTCAGTAAAAATGCCCAGAGCAGGCGGCAGTCCCTTTACCGGAATATAGTATATGAGCTTAGTATCAGACTAATATCCAATGTCCATATTACCAGATACAAGTGAAAGTGAGGTGAAGTTTTGACCACTGTGTAGTGGAACCGACCTATGCATTTAACCCATCTATGCAGTGAAACACACATGTACTACACTAGGGGGCAGTTGGGGGTTTGATGCCTTGCTCAAGGGCACTTCAATAGTCTTGTCGGTTGTGGGGCTCAAACATTCTGGTGGCAAGGCTGGTTCCCTAACTATAAGCCCTGATCCTAGAGATCCCCTAGCAGGCACTGATACACCTGTAGCATTGCTTTAGCTAAAGCACAGTCGTTCCTAATGGTGGATCAGTACTGGCCTGGTCCTGAACTGCACCACTTATATAGCTGAAGCACAGTTAATCCTGATGGTGGTTCAGTAGTGGCCTGGTCCTAATCTGCACCTGTATGACTGAAGACCAAGACATTTTGTGCATGCAGTGTCAAGTGGCATCACAGATCCAGATCCAGCTCATCTCTCATGACAACACTACACTAAGGCCTAACCTGCATGCTACAGACTCGATTTGAGCCGTGCATTTTCTGATATAAGAGCAGTTTTGGGAGTCATATAGCGCGCATTAGGCTGGCAAATGTCAAGTCTAGTGCTGTGTCAAGGTGTGCTGCGTTTCTGACGTCATTCCCCGAGCTAACGCTAGCGTGACAGAGAGGTGCTGCTGAGTGAACAGACAAAACCAGGCACGGAAACATTGCGCAAAGAACAAAACACATTCAACCTAAAAACATCCAGGTGTATTACCTGTAATTCGGCCCGTTCCACATCCCACTGCGCTCTCTCCACCTCGAAACGGGCCCATTCGTGCTGCAGAAAGTGCAGGATCCCCGGGATGTTATACTGCGCCCTCACCGCCTCTCCGCCTCCGTCGCCCGGCTGCTGGACTGCTTTTGCTCCGCCGGGCAAAGCCGAGTTATTGTTATTGTTAAAAAACACACCGGGGCCCGCTTGTTCGTCCATGGCCAGCCGGGAAAGGAGATCCGATCGCCCAGATTGGCACGACAACTCCGTCTGATAGCTTCTCTCACCCTCTACTTTTACAATATCCGCTTTCAGTACAGCAGACAGCAAAAACAGACTACAGTCACAGACAGCTCTATCTCTCTCTCTACTGGGCAACTCGACTCAAACCCACTAGTCCGTTGGCTTAATCACAAAAACCTCCCCTGCTCCCTATACACGCGTACTTCCTAGATTAGGATATACTCACTAACATCTGCGCCCTATGTAGTGCCGAACCTGTTCATCAGAGTTGTTTTGGGTACAGCCGTTAATCCTGTGACGTCGCAGCGAGCTCACGCCCACAAACAGAAGCGTAGGGCGCGCGCGCGCACGCGCTGTCAGCATACTGCGCTGTGATTGGGTGTGGGAAAAATCACTTCGGTTGTAAACATCCAATCGGAGGCGAGCGCACTTGTTTGTACGGCGAAGCGCGCGCGGTGCGTGATGGGACATGAGGTTGGGGGACTTTCAAATTGAAGTCAAACGTAAACACTTTAGTGGAGGTTTTTTACTTAAATTTATTTATTTAAATTATGTATTTATATTGTAAATAAACATAGTATTATGTAAAAAATATATATAAATTTTATATAAATATTAAATATTATATAAATAATATCTATAAAGTTCCAGTTACATAATACAGTATATACACTGAAGTGCCAAAAAAAGCCTGGTACAGACTAGCCTTTGCATAATACATATCCTGGTGGTGGCTCCATAATGGTATGGGGTTTTGTTAGTCAGACATTCCATGGGATCCCTGCTAACTACAAACATCTCTGAGTCACACCAGTTCATGTCCTGCATTTATTCTAATGGGTTTGGCCTCTTCCAGCAGGACAATGCACCACCACATACATCTAGAGACACCAAATTATGGATAAAGAAACACTTATCTCAGTTTGGAGTTTTTCCCATTCCCACCTAAGTCACCAGATCTTAACGTTATCAAACACATCTGGGATGCCATGCAATGCTGATGGTACCCCAGTATAATATTTGGTAGGTCCCTCATGGGGCATGGACTCCATAAGTTTTTGCAGAAATATTCTGTAGACAAGGAACACCATACTTCCTGTAGAATGGTCCACAATTCTGTTCCAAGTCCAAGGTGTAAGATATCTGTTTTCCACAGTGCATTGCATGGACAGGTGTCGGACTGCATTGTTCTGCTGGACAAAGCCAAACCTTATCAGATTGACTACAGGACATGAACAGGTGTAATTATCAGAAAGGAGGCACACAGTGTTTACCTGTCAGATACAATTGTATATATATCCAGGCGTCCCATTGAATTCCACCTAAACAACCTCCATACTATTATGGGACCCACCACCAGCCTATATATTTTGATATTTAAGTGTATTTGTTTAAAATAGTTAATAATCTGGTATATGAGCATGACATTATTTTATTGCGTACCAGTCAATCTTTGTCCTGGCAATATATGCAATTAGGCTACAGCATCTTTTTCCAAAATGTAGTCAGTCCACACTGAATTATTTTTCCAGCAGCTACCATTGTGGTTATCAGATCCCTATCCTGATACAACCTTCCCATTAAGTTTGGGACCAGGACTATGAGTGCACTAAACCCACAGTGGCTGGGTTAAGCCTTGCTCAAAGCCCCAACAGTGGCAGCCTGGCCTTCCGCTCAGCAACCTGGAGTCCTAACCTACTAAGCCACTACTGCCCAAAATAAAATTGCGAGTTGATGTTTTTCATTTAATGTGATGATAGTGTTGTGAATGCACCTAGGCATGAATAGTGTGTGGATAAGTGGGTGAATATGTCTGCATGTATGAATGCGTGTGTACAATGGACTAGGTTCATGTTAAGCTTCCTGTGTTTCTGAGATTGGGTCTCGGCCTACAATGACCATGACTACGCTAACAATGAATGAATGATTTCAGGAAAGAGGTGTGAATAGGAGCTCCTGCACTTTTTTTTTTTAGGAGGTATCCCTGAAATTTGACCGTTTATCACTAGTGTTTGTGAATGTTAAAAATACTTCTCCTGTTAAACTCCATCATAATTCCCATTTTTCATGGTAATAAATATAGCATTATCCAACAAATAAGCCCCAGAATCACTAAGCACATTATAAACAGTTCAATATAAGACCCTTAATTAAATTCAAGTGAAAGTGAACTATTTGCCTACTGTGCTTGCACATAGAGAAATGGGACCTTCGTCTGCATTTAACCCATCAGTGAAGTGAAACTGAAGTTGCCAGGCTTTGGCACTTTTCATGCCAAGTTGTGCCTTGTCAGTTGCAGGGATCGAACCAGACCCTGCTGGATCAGCAAGTATGGTGCAAGTGTTTGTGTGCTGCTGACTGGATTTCTGAGCACAGGTTTGTGTGCAGCTGTGGGCTTGTGGTTGAGAAACAAGACCAGAAGTGCCTAGCCTGATCCACACAACCGACAAGAAGCGACTGAAATGCCCTCGAGCAAGGCTGCTCACTAACTGCTCACTTGGTGCTGTGGATAGGGGCTGCCCACCACCTTGGTCATATGTGCTTACTGCCCCCTAGTGTGTGTGTGTGTGTTTGTTTCACTGCATGGGTGGGTCAATTCCACTGCACAGTGTTCAGTGTCACTTTCACTTTCTTAATTTAATGTGTTTTTGGAACCTTTGCTTTAATAAAAGGCTTTAAAGAATGAATAACATAATGACCAACAACTCTCTCAGAAACGTGTGAAAGTTTACCTTACTTAACCGCATCTCGTCAACTTGTTTTCTTCTGAGCATTAATGTTGAGCTCAAACTCCTAATCCAGCAGGGAATAAGGACAGAATGGGCATGGATCAGGTCCGGCTACGTCACCTGATGTGCGCTATTTAATTGGCGTTAGGTGGCCTTCATCAGTAATCAGTGTGAGCGGCTCACAGGCCGTGGGAACCCGGCGCGGAAAGTCGGAGAAACATCTAGCATGGCTCCGTTTGAGAAAGCCCAGCACCCCAAGCCTTTCAAACAGAGGAAGAGCTTCGGTAATCTGCTTTTATCACATATTAAATCGTCTCACAGGCCTGACTTCTCCTTCTGACTAGCATCTTATCTTGCTTTTCTAATAAACAGCAACGAGAAAACAGGAGGTGGCGGGAATCAGGACCAAATTTCCAACCAAAGTGCCGGTAAGGTCATGCTGAAACTGTCATACAGTATACTTTTCCTTCTGTTACCTTTATCATTCCTAACAGAAAATGGTACCTTTTGGTCCCAGGGGAATATATCTTGTACATTTTTACATGCATGACAAGTGTAAGTGTAAAGAAACATCTATGAGCCTTCAGGTCCAATTTAGTGGTGGTGTATTTAATGTTTTCAGGTCACTGATACACTAAAGACTACTATAGATCTTTTGCACTATTATAGTAGCCACTATATAGTCTCCAAGGTAACTGTGTTTCTTAGTTGCTAGGGTCATGCCATCAAAGGAACATCTGTAGCAGGTTTGCACCACTGATCTACCTTCATAAACTTATATTCTAGAAGTTAATTGAAGTCACATGCACCTTTAAGCACAGTGCTCGTACCCCATAATGTGATCACAACAGCAACAAGGAAAAGTACTTTTCATGTCTGAAATGGTTTTTAATTCTGAGGAAGCCGTAGGAAGGTATCTGAACTGTACCGGAAGTACTGTTTTCTTTGCAGGTGATTATAGAACGTTATAACCGTGAAAAATACCTTCCGCCGTTGGACAAAACGAAGTTTCTCGTTCCCCAGGAACTCACCATGACACAGTTTGTCACCATCATCAGGTCTGTTCTTTCTTTCTTAAATACTTGTAACCTTGGATCTATTAATAAGATATAAAGCTCCAGTCATCCATAGCAGCTTTGGTGTTGTGCCAGTGCTTATGATTAAGAACCTGAAGAATTTGGGTTGTATAAAGGGCAGAGTGGATTTTGAGTTTCTGTGGGAGTGAGCTAAATATACAACCTGTCCCCTTTGGAAAGTCTGGTCTGATTGTTTTTGTTGTTTTTTTTTTTTTTTTTTTTTTTTTTTTTTTTTTTTTCTTTTTTTTTTAAACCGTTTTGTACCAAGTGATTTACAAGAAACAAATAAAAAAACAAAAAATAATTCCAATAAAACAAACTTGTTGATTAGTACAGAACTGATCATGGCTGTACCAAATTAAAACAGATTTCACTGATGAACAAAACACTTGTATCACTTATTTTCATAATATTAACTTGCTGAACCAAATACAAGGCAATGTTGGAGAATTTCTTCCTCCCAAATATAACCAGCGTATAGTCTTCTAGATCAAAAGAAAAAGTTGTGCAGAGGGAACAGTCCTCAGCATCGCAGCGGCAGTGAGTCATCAGCTATACTGCAGAAGTGAGCTCATGATCGGAGAAGGGTTTTTAAAAAATTTATTTTACAGTTCTGAGGTGTAAACAGGACAAATTCTCATGGTTTACAACACGACTGCCATTTGTAATTATATTGAAATGGTGTATACACATTTCTACATCACTTTAGTATGTAATAAAGGCTTCAGAAGAGTTCGCCACATCTAATAAACACAATTGCTGACTGACGTGTAAAACCAGTGATCTAATGAGAAGAAATCCTGTGTCCATCTTGTGCAACTTTCTATTACTTTATCAACTCCAATTGAATTTTGTCCAGTGAGCCTTTTGGAGGGAAAAGCGTATGAAGTTAATACAAGTGTACAGTTCAACTACTGGGCAATAATTTTATTATTTGTTTTAAATATAACTGTGCCAATCTGTCATGCTTCATAAAATGTTTGTGCTTTAGGATTTTTCATCCATAGTATACTATATATATTTTTAAACTCCAATTTGTCTAAGATAACCGTGTTAAAATCTCTTGCCTTGAATCTGTTGAATCTCCCCCCCCC
>JAOVVF010000004.1:6859373-6876554 GCA_028565595.1 Duopalatinus emarginatus
ACAGCCAACCAGTCAACTAACCAATCAATTAATCAACAATCCAATCAACCAGTCAACCACACAGCCAACCAGTCAACTAACCAATCAATTAATCAACAATCCAATCAACCAGTCAACCACACAGCCAACCAGTCAACCAGTCAACTAACCAATCAATTAATTAACAATCCAATCAACCAGTCAACCACACAGCCAACCAGTCAACCAGTCAACTAACCAATCAATTAATTAACAATCCAATCAACCAGTCAACCACACAGCCAACCAGTAACCAAACAGACAAGCAACCAGTCAAGCAACCATTTGACAAACAAATCAACAAACTAATTAATAAACTAACTAACAAACGATTCAACCAACCAAACAACAATTGAATAAATTAAATTAATTAATTAATAAGACAAAAAGTGTGTCATGTTCTTTAGGAACTGGAAAATCTCTATCCTGATGACTCACTAGAAAACATAACAAACAGCTTTAATTCTGGCTGTCACTAAAAATGCTAAACAAACATTTCCTCCAGGTAATCAAAGTCATTACACTAATGGTTGAATGGTTGTTATTTTGGAACCCAGATCATAGCATAAATTCCTGTTATCTAAGAAGCAAGCTAGTGGAAATTATAAATAACAAAAAGTTTATACCATATATGTGAAAGCTTTTAATCATATATTAAACATTCAGTAAGAAATTTTGATTATTTCTGCAATGTATTAGTCAACATATTAAGGTTTATAATAATAAGGGGTGAATGTAATTCTGTCCATTTTTACTGCTGGTTAGTGGACAGTTTCATATAAATGACAATGCTATTTAAGTGAATTTAGCTGATTACAGCAATACAATGGCATTATAATTCTGCTTCATTTAACAAGAACAATGCACATTAATAAACATAAAAGTAAATGCACCAGAATTAGCCTGCTGTCCTTGGACTGAAGTTAAGAGGTCGTGTTAAAAGAGATACAATTATAGAAAAAAGGAAAAATAAATATATAGTCAAAACAAAATATATAGTATCAAATATGATATAGAGTATAATGTACTAAAAGTGAATTGTACTGTACATTATAAAGTAAAGCAAAAGGCAGTATAAAATATTATACTATCATACAAGAATCTGTCAGACCACATAACATCAAAATAGCACACAAACATGCAAAGAAAAAAAACATATAATACCATATTATGATAATAATTTGTGTGTTTTAAGTTAGTTTAATAATATGTATAATAATTACTTTATTGCTAATATTTACTATAAAACGTGAGCCATGTGTCCCTTCCAAAGTAGAAATGAAACCTACATTAGAGTCTACTGATTCAGGACCTTTACAAACACCACAGGGAGTAGAATTCCTTCTTCTGAAATAGTTATTTTAATACTTTAGGCTGACAATATCTTCTTTGGTTCTGCCTCTGTTCACTCTTTACATCCATCCATCAGACATGACACTTCTGCTCAGGGCTTGTTTCCTGCACTGTGAACAGGAAGTGTGCTGTGCCAAGGCCTAACGAGTGCACATAACATTACCGCCTATTGTGTTCCAGCTGATATTTAAAATACTTGTAAATAATTTAAATTTCAAAGAACTAATAATACGAAATAAATTTGTGCAAATAAATATTTGTTATGACAGAAGCTTGTGCTGACTTTACTATGCATGTCAAACTACTTTGTTGTTGTACACATGTTCTTCACTGATCTTAGTAGGCATTATTTCTAAAACAAAATAGTCTACTGTCTTGATCAGTTTAACCAGGATGTTTGCCAAGTGGACAGAGGTGCATTTTTTCAAAGTTATATTCTACATAGATTCCTTAATAACTTAAAATTGCTTATATTTAATTTATTCATTCATTGTTTGATGGTTGGTTGACATGTAGATTGGTTGACGTATTGGTTGGTTAACTTATTGATTGGTTTGTTGTTTGGTTTACTGATTGATTGGTTGACTGGTTGGTTGATTGGTTGGTTGGATGGTTGATTAACACAAGGTAGCTGACCAAGGAATGTTAAAACAGTCCTTCACATATAGTAAAATAAAATTGTCATGAGATAGGAATAGATGTCATTTTGCTTTCAAAGACTTGTATATCCTTTTGTGATGTAAAGCTAATTTAATTAACTACAAAGTACTATAAAGCATCTACCTTTTTAGGAGTAGACAGTAAAGCCTAAATATCATAATACTAATTATAATGCATGGTAGTGATGCAGTGGTGCAGGTGAACTGACCAACCCACCAGCCAACCAGTCATCCAACCCATCAAACCAACCAGCCAAACAACTATACATCCATCCAACCAACCAACCAACCAATTAAATAGTCAACCAACCAAGACCAATAAACCAATAAATCAACCAACCAATAAGTCAACCAATCAACATACCAACCAATAAATGAACCAACCAACCAACCGACCATCAAACAATAATTGAAAAAAAATTTAAGTCATTAAATAATGTTTGTAGAATATAACACTTGGTAAGGCTGGTC
This sequence comes from Duopalatinus emarginatus, assembly GCA_028565595.1. Classification (NCBI taxonomy): domain Eukaryota; kingdom Metazoa; phylum Chordata; class Actinopteri; order Siluriformes; family Pimelodidae; genus Duopalatinus; species Duopalatinus emarginatus. The sequence goes on from JAOVVF010000004.1 coordinate 6,861,875, forward strand.
AAGAGTAGACTATTTTGTGCTAGTATGTTTACAACTGTGGGATTATATCCACCTTGAAATGTATGACCTTCACACACACTTCCTAGCTGAAAAAACTGACTAATAAATGTTTGAGCCCTGCTCGGGTTATGTTCTTGGAACAACCTGTGTAAAGTGTTACAATAGTACTGATGATTCATAAGCAGTTTTAATCCACCATTAGCTAAATGCTAATAAACATTCCCATGTCAACACAAGTAGGAAGTAAGATTTCAGTATCTGAGTCTTGAATTGCATCATTTTAAATTCATTTATTAGTACCCAAAATGACCAAAGCCATTTAAAGAATGTTGTTAACTACTGATATTAATTATAGTAAGCTAATTATCTTTAAGGAATGTTAAAGATAAGATGAAAAGGTATCACATTTTCATCACAAAACATTTTTCTACACATCAGACATTTTACAAATGTTTTACATATTCAACCTCTTGTGACCTTTTTTTCCCAATATAAAATATTTATGAAGCCATAGTCTTCAGGAAATAATTGCTTATTTCATTCTGGAGTCAACATCCTGCTGAGATTAGTACCCTCTTTGTCTTCCTTTGTTTTTTTTTTTCTTTTGACGAATTACCTCTGTAACACAAAGATGAATATTTCATAATCATCCCTCAAGGACTGTAGAAGGAGCACATGATTATTTAATGGGTGCCAGGGTTAAATGAGACACTCTCTGGAGGAGGGTCTTATCAGTTGCTGGTTTAAGCCCTCGGAGTGAGTGTTAGTAAGGCACTGTGCTATTTATACTCACCTTTGTATTATAATCACTGTATGCACAGATGACACTGGTAATTGCACCTTCCTGACAGAGTTGGTTTCCGTGTAATTATGGATGATGTCTAAACATAACCGCCCATGCCTAAAGCATTACTAAGCGTGAAAGGAAATTCAATAAGACTGGAAATGTGAATAGAAAGCCACTGAAAAGCTGCCTGAACTTATATAGCGTTTGGAATTGGGACACAAAATCTGGAGTTTGTGCCATAGCTGAACAATGTGTCATCCGCTCACACAGTGTCACAGGCACATACTCACTCACACAGTGACAGTTTAGTCACACTGTTTTGCCACAGGCTTGAGGAAGTGAACAAAACCAGTTCTGTGGTCAAAAGCATGTTGAACAGGAAGAATGAGGAAAACAAATTGGCTTGGCACTCACCTCAAGGGGGCAATGTTGTTCCAAGCACAAAAAGGTACATGGATAAGGTTGATTCTTTCTTTCTATCTCTCTGTGCATGTGTGTGTGGGTGTAACATTAGGTTTTCCCCTGATATTAAATTTCACCGACAGGCATTGCATGTGAAAGCTGCCGTGTTGCGTATTCTGACCTCAGAGGAGGCCCTTTGTCTCAGTTGCTTTGGTCACATGTTAGTGGCTAGAGTAAACGCGAAGCTTAACACGTGACATGGGCCTCAACAGTGACAAATCTCTGCCCACGTCATCAAGCCCTCCAAGAAAATGAAAGCAGTGCTTGGCGCCATCAGCACTTACATGCCTAACATGTTAATACCTGTATCTGTAGCATTTGGCTAATAGATGTGACTCACATCATGTTTCCTGTAAAAGTACACATCTGAAGACTCTGAAGCTAAAGCTTTATAAATATACATAACAGGTAACCTTATGGGTCAGAGGTGCTAAACGACCTAAATCCTAAATTACTTGGATTGTGAGAAAGGGAGAGGACTGTAGATGTTGAAATATGACTAATAGTTTGGTTGTGTAATGAACTTTTAATGGTCTGTCATGTTGGCTTAGAGGCTACAGGTCAAGGCCTTGCACACAAACACACTTATACACACATATACACACAGACACACAGTCCTCACCTTGTTCAACTCTTCAAACTTGGTTAATGGCACCCATTGAATCCCTTGGGGTGGCAAATGAATGGAGCACAGTCTGACACAATAATGTAGGTCTGTATCCCACTTCTTGTTCTAACACATGTCTATAATTAACATTAGCGCTAACGTCATGCGCACCTCACTATACCCCACATTCTGTGTTTGTAGATAATAAAAATGCTCTATATTTATGCAGCAGGTTGAATACTCAGCAGGATGAGAGGATGTCAGACTAAATGGCTGTTTTTTTCTGTATGAAAACACACAGAAAAAAAAAGAAAATAAAAAAGATGGACATCAAAGGTGGGAAACAAGGAGTCAGAACTACCCCCATTCATAATGAGGTCATTATGCTAGTGTAGGTTTTCCTCACGGGTCAGAGGTTAAGGATGGCTTTAATTTTGTCTTTTACCTACAAAGCAAAGTGTCAAGTGTTAAAGCTAAATGCTAACAAGCAGTGTGTTATGCTGAGGCATTATGTCATATTCAAGATGTCTGTTATTAATAAAGCTTTCAAATGGAATTCATGAATTCCTGCTTTTGAAGTGAGAACAGACATATCTGCCATTTATCAGTTCATCAGTTCGAGAACACTGGGAAATATGGACAGTTAGCATTGAATAATCAGGATAATTACTGAGTGCAACAATTTAGCTAGTTAGCAGCTAGTAAACATGGTAAGAACGTAGAAAGTGTACAAAATACTACAATTAACTTTAGATATGTTGGTAAATTAGTAGGAAAGGACTATAATTACACAAGAAGTATGGAACACCAGCATACAATAAATAATAATTCATGAACGAGTCATAAACTAGTAGCTTGTTGATTTACCAGCTAGCCCTGTATAGATAAGGTGAGAGCATCATGAACATGTGAAACAGAATAAAATAACACAAAGACACAATATGACAGCAGTTGTGCTGAAATTGCTCTCAACTGTTATGAACAATGAGCATAAGCCAAATAATGACTGAAGCTAATTATTTTGATTAGCTAGCATGTAGCCGTCAAAGACTATGAAACACATAGTGATAAGAAAACCACTATAACAGTAATTTTAAATTTATGTTAGATATGGTAGTAAGGCACTAAGGAAAGACACTAGCGTTATGAGTTATAGTAAAAACACTGAAAAATATGGACAGGAAGCATAATGTAGATAATGACTAAAGCTACTCATTTAGCTAAATGAGCTAGCACTGTAAGCCTTTCCTACAGCATAGTTACATAAAACAAGAATAATCACCATTTAGGTCAGATGTATTGGTAAATTACTAAGATAATTTTTTGGATGACTACAATTACATGGAAACTATGCTAAGGTGGATCTCAGTTTTTACTCAGTGCTAAGACATGATACCTATACTAAGAAGTCAAAGGTAAATGTTTTCTGATGTCATAACATTAGCATATTGCTTGATTGTTGTGAAAGTTTTAAATAACACCCAGGGGCCATGATGATTACAGCCGTGTTGATTATAAACTGGATTCGAGAAAACACATCTAATGCAGTCAGAAGTGTTATATGTGCTTTATTTGCCCACTGTTATGGCACTATGTTTCAGCAGGGCAGTAGATGAGCAGAGAAAGGGAGGAGGCAAATGGAGGAAGGGTTGTTAGGTAATCAGATAGGACAAGCTGACCGGGACATAAACAGGCAGCTGTGTCTAGGGGACAACCGTGTCCTATTTCCTCCCCACCCGCAACTTATGATGTCACACGCTTCCCACGAGGCACTGCTTCAGTTTCGCCATTAAGTAAATTATTTAGAGCTTTTAATTGAATCAGCTGAGTTCAGGGAGAGACTGTCGTGGTCATCAAGAAACCAAATCCGTCCTGGTGCTTCAGGTGCTTTGCAAGAGCAAAGAATGAAAAGCAAAAACATAATTGTGCAATCAGACGTGCATTGCAGATGCCAAGAAAGAAAACACAAAGTCATCTGAGTTTTTCACTGCAGTCTGGGTTCAAGAGCTCAGGTTTAGCTCGGGCCATGCAGAGGGATCGTGCTGACGAAAATCTTACCCACCCACACAAACAGAGGGGAAACTCTCCATAAAGCTCGCATACACTCCTATGCATGCATAGCTGCAAAGATAAACACACACACACACACACACACACACACACATGTGCTCAGCCACAAACAAACACAGCAAAATGAACAAACTTAGAAAATGAGTCATATATATACAAGCAGAAACACAGTCACCGGTAAACACTCACATACAAATATAACAAACTGTGATACAGTTTATGATAGTTATGCACACAATAACACATACACATGCCCACACAAACATGCTTGCACATGGATTTGATGAAGTGATTCAAACTCAGTGTTTCAAAGGGAGGATGGGAAATCTCCATTAGCACAATATTGTGTTTGTGCAGTCAAGGGGCTCATAAATGTGTCCCTGTGCACTTCCTGCTCCCTCATCCTATTTCCCAAAGATAACAGCACATCAGCTCATCGCTGCTGAGGTTAACATAGTGTGTCCAAACACACCTACCTTTTTCTAATCACATTGCCTTTTTTCCTCACACAAAACATGAGAGATGCTGAAAACCAGGTCAGTGGCTCCACTGGGAGACATGCTTTTTAGGACAAGCCTAGTTTAGAAAGAGGGAAATCTGACCTTAATGTCAGCCATGTCTGCTCTGAACTGTTCTGTACGCACGTAATGGCCTTGCTAACAGCAGGGATAGCGGATCCTCTGAGATTCTGCCAGGCATTAGACTTTCATGCTGTTCTAATTTGGCTGTTTTTCTAAGAATGGCCGTGGTTAGGTTCTGGGTTTCATTCTAATTCACTCAGAAAAAAAGGGCAAGCTTCTGGCGAGATGTCTCTGAAGCCTCTGTCTTCAGCTTCACATGTTTCACCTTTACAAAGACTGCCCTTGTCTTCCAGTTCAGCCCAAAGCTCTCAATGGGCATCCCCCTCCTCTCCCTTTCTTTATCACACACACACACACACACACACACACACACACACACACACACACACACAGACTGCATACTTCCTCTCCTACACTCTGTGTGGAGATTGAGTTTCAGAGGTCTTGGAACAGGCAGAGAGCAGAGACAGGCATGCAGAAGTCACATGGTGCAGGATGACAGCTGTGCATGAATCATGGTGGATTTTATTTCGAGGTAATGATTGTTTAAACCGATTGCAGTTGGGTGAATGGCCACTATTACTGCTGTTAAAGTTAGAGCTCTGTGACAGAACTTGCTAAATATTTACTGGGACATTATTAAAGGGCAGCTACCAGAGGCAGAGAATATGGACAGGCCTGTGCTGAAATATAAATGTTGACACATTCGGCGTAATAATATTTTCCTCTGCTGTTATAATCAGTACAAATAATGGAATGTAATGGAATATTATCACTGAATCCTTGTATAGAGATTTGTAGAATCAGCATTCAGAGGATAGTAGTAATAAGGGAAAACCATGAGTGTGTGGAATCTGAAGTTGAAAAAGCCAAGAGCAGGCCTAACGTCGGCTTATGTATGAACTCAGCCTCGATATCCAACCAAAATATCTACATGGCTACGGAGAGCGAACCATAAGCTTACAATTTCCTGAAAACACAGCCTCTCAAAATCCCCCTAAGCTTTCACTATGAAATATGCTCAGCCAAGACACACAGATCACACAGACACACACAGGCACATGGTCTGGTATGCATTTCTCATTTCAGGTCTCTCTGTTGCTGACCGGGAGAAGGGTTGTTTTTGAAAGGCTTCCACATCACCATACAAAGCAGAGATTACGGCAGCTTTGGTTTTATATACTTAGTGGATATACACACACAGACGCATACAAGACTAGAGCGAATTACATGAGGTATGATAGTGGAGATAGGGGAAGGGGGGGCATTGGGAAAGAAAACTCTCGCTTACTCTCTCCATCTTTCCAAACACACACACATAGATAGAAAGCCAGGAGTCTGCTCTATTTTCCATTAATGGTAACTGGAGCTAATCCTCGGTGCATTAGAGGTCAGGCTGCCAAACAGACCACAACATGGACCTGGCCATAATCTACCTCCTGCACGCAAGATTTCTCCCAGGGCTCTGAGAGACAGAGGGAGGGGGTGAGAGACACAGAGAGGGATTAAACCTGAATAAAAGAGTCACGCTAGGGTCTATTCTTCCCCATCTGTCTGTATATACATCAACAACTCTCATTTCCTATCTGCTGTTCTCTTGAGGGGCTGATCGAATATTCAATACCTAGATCGTAGTCATATTTAGATCTTATTTAAGGGGTGTGGATATGGATACACTCAATCATGAGAAGACTAGAAGGGTTTCTGCGCACTTAATTCATCATCTAAATATTAAATGACATGGCCAGAGTAAGAAGGTCACGTTCTTTTAGGTGATCTCAGCTAATGGAAAAGCCTTAAACCTAGCGAATCAATAAAACTCAGCAGGGCTTCCAGGAAAAAAAAACAAGCTGCCTTCCTTTCATCTGTGGAGTTTCCACGGAAACAAGGTCATTGCTTTCTGGATCGCATCCAGGAAGCCACAGAGTTTCCATCACTGCACAAACAAACACAACTGTGACCTAACCAGCCAATCACATGCGCGCTGAGATCAGACCCATTTCATAACACATGCCTGCAAGGACTCAGGTTTCAGATACCAACCTCCTTCTTCCCTTAAAGAAAAACATGCACAAATTCCTGCGCCTGAAACCATGTTACCTCAGCCACCCTTGTTAACTAAAGTAACACACATCAATCAGCAGTCATTTAAGTTCCTGACCTTGTAACCTTTAACCCTTATCCAGATGGGGGTGTGGATATGGCAGGCAGTACCTGGAACCCGGCTAATCTGCTTTAGCTCTTGCAGAAGACTCAGACCTGCCTAAGCCCACTGATCTTAAGCCCAATCGATCTCTCTGTCAATCATTTGTTAACCCCCTTTCAAACCACAAGTCTGATTTTGAAGAGATTTGTGGAACACGTGGTTTGCATTTTTGGGGTCAGGGTTTTTGGTGCATTGTTTTCTGAATATGGCCTAGATTCTGTCAGTGGTGGAATGGTTTCGAAATGTCTGTTTTGTCTACAACTCTGTACAACTTGTGTTAAAGCCTCAAGAGGTACTAAAGACTATCATAATTTCAGAAATTTACGCTCAGACTTCTTTTCTTTTTTTGTTTTGCCAATATAAATTTTTCCCAGAGAGCACGTTCCTTGTGTGCTAGCTGTTCCAACAACCTGGCCGTTGGCCATGCAGAGTGAGATGAGCCCAAACCGATAAGACACAATGGGCTATCTGATACGTTGTGAACGGAAGACGGGCCCAACTCCCTTTGTGTCAATGCAGAGCACTCTGGGAAAAGGGGAAAGGGGGAAGAAGTCCAGACTTTGGAGGACAAGGGGCCCGGGATCCCAGCCAAGAACGTCTGAGAAGAAACATTTGTTTCTCATTTGGTCTGCAGGCTTGAGTGAGTGGAGCGGATACTCACATTTCTCTGGTTACAGGAACTGTCCCTTTTTGTTATGTTCCGAATGATGAAGATCTGGAGGCCTTACAAAAGTTTGAGCCAAGCCCAAAATCTCAACCCCAAGCAGAAACATCACTGGTGAATGATTTTTGGCCTGGGCAGCAGTGTGTTGGCTCTAGGAAATAACAGGGCTCTGCAGCTGCATTTAACTGAGCCAACATTTAACGCTGCTTTCTGTGGCAAACATATTCCCTTTGATGTGCAAGAGCATAGCGAAGCAACTCAAAACTTCAGTGCAATGTAAACAATTTTAAAAGAAATTTTAAAAAAGCACTGGGCTGTTGCTTCTGGAGTGGAGACATGCCCCGCAGCTAGACTCTGATCACTTGATGGATGGGTTCAAAGGGAGGCAACGTCGTTTACATGCGGAGAGAAGATTGCAGAGTCGAGCCATCAAAATCTGTCTCCGGGAAACAAGGCATGTGCTCAAACAGGAGTCAAATATAATGCAATCCACACATGTGCTGTCCATATGTGGGCTGTGAAAGGATTGTTGACTTAGTCTGAGATGCCCCTGATGCTAGATCGGAGGGATGGTGGTGGTGGTGGGGTGTGGGTTTGATAGAAGTGGGGCTGATGAGAGCTTTTCCGCAGTGTTTGGGCCTCGTGACTGGGGCACATCTGGTTTTGGTGGAGAGCGATCGACCCATGCTGCCCACACAGGACTCTTTATAACGGCTGCCATAGAAACCTGTACTTAGCACCTGTGAGACCCCCCCCCCCATCACCCTACCCCTTACCATTACCCCCTGTCTGCGTTCTGCATTCTTAACCCCTCCTCCCCCCATTTCCCCTCATTCTTTTACTTCTTGCTCACTTCCTTTTTTTCTCTCCGTTCCTTCTCTCTGAAACAGCATCCGTTACGCAACATGTCCTCCCTGCTCTGTTTTTCGCTAGCTGAAAACATGCTGGCGCCCCTGAGGCCACAGCGCTCATCCTATCAGAGAGCAGGACCACCACCATGACAACGGGTTACTAAGCAGAATCTTAACCGAGAAGGAATACCACAGTACCCGTATCACTACCCAGAGGATGAGTGGCAGAGATAAACAGACAAGCCATCTTGTTTTATTTTTTGTTTTAGTTCCTTGGAGTTTAAAATGTGCAGTGTGGAATGTTTCTATTCTTTTCCTGTCTTATATATTTACACCTCTTTACTCATGCCTGATTTTTTTTTCTATTTCCAGAGAGAGTCAGACAGAAAAGAGACAAATCTGTCTCAATGCTCTTAAAATAACACAGCCTACTCAGCCACAGCTAAATCTCCTGCTTGTTTTTCCAATTGTTTTTTTCATTGGCCTCTCACCTTGCTGAAATAGAGACCACCCAGAAGGCTCTTAACTTGTTTTGAAGCTGTTCGGTTCCAGGTAGGACTTGTCAAAAGGGTTGTTTCTTAGGGAGTCCTGTCTCACCCAAATGAGAAGTGATCTGGAACGGAGTGGACGTTTCCATTAGAGGCTGTGTATGTGCATGCTTGTGAACAGCACTGGGCCATTAGTGCTGATGTGCCTCTGTATTATAACAGGTTTATAAATAGAGTGATTTATCATGTGGAGAGAAGAAGGTGCCTCTGGCGCTTTGACTGATGTTAATGAACCTAACACACACAGACAAAAGACGTCACTGGACCTGTTTGGCCCCTCTGCAGTTTACCCAGATTACTCAGCAGGGTGTGCGAGCCCCAGGCTAATGAATGTGACATGCAAACACAGCCCAGTCAACAGCTAATGTGTGCCTCTCTATGATGGATAGATAATCTGGGTTGGTCAAAGTGCACCATGCTGAAGTGGAGGACTAGCCTGGATTTGTTCACCTTACTGTTTGTGTACATATTTCACCTGAGTACAATCAGTACACTACTGAGTATTCTCTCATCCAAGCTCCATATCTATATAAATACAGCCCCAGTTTTTTGTGGTCTCCTGGTTTCTGGATTGTACTAGAGGTCACTTTTGAACCCTTACCAGACACTTCACGCCCATTAAAGTCTCATTCTCTTAATATTAAGCCACAACTGGTTCAAATCATGCCAGCTTCCGGGCAGATCGCAGTCCATGCTCGAAAAACATTCCTAAAGAATTCTTCGGATGGCTTAGTTTTATTAAAAACTCGGCTTGGAACGGTTTGTAATAGGGAACACTCTGTTGTTTGATTCGCACATGGGGACCATAAAACAAAGAGCCCTTAATAGTGCTAGCTTTTGAGGATATCCTCAAATTCTCCATGTGAAGTTTTCCAGCTTTATTTCTGTGTTTGCTTGTGGGGTGAATTTACTTGCAGAAATATTTTTTTTAAAAACCCTAAATTTTTCCACATACCCACGTAGCTTAGCAGTCATGTTCTACACCTGAAGGTCACTTCTTTAGCTTGACAGCGGAAATGCTAACCTGCTAACGGTTAGCCATTTAGCTTTACATGCTAAATATATTAGTACATTTTTTTAGGTTTGTGACATACTTTTGTCTATTTTAGTCAAAAAACACGCAAATATATCTGTTCTTAATGAAAAAATGCTATGTGGTTAAAGGGTATGTAGTGTGAAGTAAATCTGTAGCTATTAGCTGTTGTTATTAGCAATCTCAACAAAACTGAGCCGATGATGTCTACAGGATTTCCATATCATCATTTATTTTCATGTATTTTGAAGGAAAATTTCCTAGAACCATAATGTTTAGAGGCTAAACCGAAACTACGAATAACTAAGACTAAAAATCTATTTGTTCTAAGGGTGGATTTGTGTACATTCTTGGCTGTAGTCTTCCTTTAAATGAAAGCAGTCACAGCAAAAACACAAGACTGATGGCTATCAGTTCTTAAATGATGCTCTCTCTCTCTCTCTCTCTCTCTCTCTCTTTCTCTCTCCCTCTCTCCCTCCCTCCCTGATACAGCATTCTGGCCTTATGAGTCAGCATTAGGGTTTTTTTAGATTCTGGTCTGCAGTGGATGGTGTGTGTGTGTGTGTGTGTTTTGCATTCCACTGCATTATCATAATGATAAGTGCTGGTAAAGCAGTCCACATGACCTCCAGTCCTGCATGCTCTTGCCAAACCAACATGCAGTAATTACCAGGGCGGAGGCCCTATTCAGAGTTTTCTTTTAACCAGAAATCTCTAAAACATCTAAACGCCTCTCTTTTACTCAGCATAGGAAAAAACAACAACAAGCAACCATGCAGAGACAAGAATGCGAATAAAAAAAGCCTAAATCTGTGCCATGTGCTCGAAACCAGTATGTCTGTCTTGATTACTCAACCAGGTTGTGCATCCGGCTCTATTTCTTCACTGGCTGCAAGGCAGATGGAAAAGATCCTCACAAAATCATATAAAAGAAACAACTGCGCTATTTAACCAGTTCAAATCCTGGGCACACTCCTATATGCCCTTGTAAAAGAACAGACAGTTCTTGAGAAGTACTTTAGAAACATGTCTTGGTCTCAAACTCATGTGATATGCAGGAAAACAGATGCTTTGTGTCTGTCTTAGGAATGGAAACACAGGAATGTCGCATTGGAAATGTATTTCTCACAGTTCTGCTTGTTTGGTCAGAGTGTCCAAAGTCCTGTCTGGCTTCTCTCCCTGCAGCCTTCTACAGCAAAGAGGCGTGCCATTACCACCATGTTTTGATTGGACAGAAGCCGGGAGTGTCCGGGATGACCGGGAAAGATGGTGTTGCTGTGGTGACACTGCAAGAGAGGACAGAGAGCCTCTTTGAGTTGACGGGAGGCTCTGCGAGGGAGCTCGCACCTTAAGACTCACGGAAAATTACTGGGCCGCATCTGCATAAATACTTTAGGAAACGAGGCTCAGTCTGAGAGCCACAGATATACAGAAGAAAACAGGGGCTGAGAGGGTGTGTTGAATTAAGGCACAGATTAAAATACAAATAAGTTACTGTACATCTTTCTGTACAATTAGCTTTTTCATTTCTTGAAGCACGTATTACAATCTTTAACAACATTATTATTGTGACAGCTTTATAAATGCTGTCAATCCTCTCAGAGGCTGCGAACAACAACTAATGCATAAGTTTATCCTAGCAGTATATCCCAAAATCCTGTTCACAGAACTGGCCATGCATTGAAGCCAAAACTGTCAATATATGTTATTAAAAGCTAAAAAAATGTAAATGCTTACTGTAAATCAGACTTCCAGTTAGACTTTTGTGTACAGTCAATGATTTTGGCAGCAGTTACAATTGCTGTTTTGAAATTCCTTTAGTGTTTGCCACACCCCCAAAACACATGCACAGACTAGCACCTCTGAATGCTGGGACTTTCTGAACTGACAACGAGAATGATTGACATGCAAGTAGAGACAGCTCCTTGTCCTGATTGAATGTTAAATGTTGGTGGTCCACATGTCTGTTTGAGTCTGTTGAGTCTGGGAAAAGTATCGGCATTTTTCTCTGAGACTAGTATATATAGTATATATAATAAATATATATTATTGAACACAATCATGTGAACTTTTATTTTACAAAACAATGTTACGCCTCAGTAGTCGATCACACCATTAAGATAACTGCAAAACTAAAAACCAAGATTAGATGATTATTTATTTCTGTCTTGTCTGTCGAGTTCCTTTGTATTTGAATCCCCAAATAAAACCAGATTCCTCAGTCCAATTGCAGACTCGGAAGTAATTGTTGGGGGATAAATACTGCTTGTTTATGCACTGTATGGGAAAGTATTGCTTAATGCCTCAGGTAAGGGTAGAACAGGAAAGACTGGGGCTCGGGGGGAGGTGAAGCGGTGTGTGTGTTTGGGTGTGTATGTTTGTGTGTGTGTGTGTGTGTGGATGTATGTGGGTGTGTTAGTGTGAGGTCTGCTGACAGAGGGGAATTCCACAGTCTGGATTAGCCCGAGTTGACAATGAGCCAACACATAGAGATGTTGGGATATGGCGGTGTGTGTGTGGCGTATGATTTTTTTTAAAATGCTAATCTGTACAAATATATTAGCTTATTCAGAGACACCATTGTCAGTTGATCAGGTTCCTTGGTTTAAGTATGAATAAGTCTTGATGTCTTTTCTATTAGAGCAAAAGTGACGTTTAAGGAACACACTATGCTGACAGTGCTGGCATTTCTAACTTATGGTTTTGCCAGTGTTCCCAAAGGGTGTAATAGTAGCATATTTAATATAATATAAATAAGGAAAAGAAAAAAAGACTCATTAAAAACAGCCACACTTACTTCAGGTTTAAATTGAAAAGAGATATATGGGACTCTATAAACATAAACATACAAACATAGAAACTGTTGAACTGGGTTGAACTCCAGTTCCCAGAATCCCCAGCAGACAGCCAACATGGCTGATCCCAGGACCATGGTGCCTGTTTAAACATGTGTTTATTTGCATAGCATTAGAAAGCCATGCTGTTTTACTACTGAGTCATTTTTGTCTTTTGTGGTGTTTGGATTTTGACCTTTGCCTGTTTCATGTTCCTTTTATTCTTGCCTCTTGTATTGTGCTGTTGTATGCCAATCGTCTAACCCTTGTTTACTTACTATGTCACTTGTGTTTTGGGCTTAGTTCTGCTATTAAACACCTGCATTTGTGTTCACACCATCTCTGCAAGTCTCTGTGTCTAGATATCTCACAGAAACACAGATTAACAGTACGGACATTTTCACAATCCAAATTTACTTTTACAGAATTTTGTCAGATGCTATTATCCAGAGTGACCTAAATTTACCTGGGTTCTTATACAACAGAGCATTTGATTGTTCACAGGGCCCAGCAGTAGTAGTCTGGTGGTGGTGGGATTTGAACTCATGACCTGATCAGAAATCCAATGTCTCAACTTCTGAGCTACCACTGCCATAAATGAATAGGTTTAATACAGTACTTATAGTGGTATACCTAACAGTTATAGTGTACTGTAATTTCTCAAGAATTTTGCACTATAATTATTCTATTATAAACAGCTATAAACAGTCGAGAAACTACAAAGCACAAATTCCCCAAGACCTAAAAAAAATATACAGCTACACCTCTGTTATAGTGCTGATACTGGAGACTCCTTCCAAATTATGTTAAATAAACATCACAGAAATTGTGAATTTTTTTTTTATATACATTTGTATGGAGCAGCTCTTGTGTATGTGTACCAAAATGCACCTGTCAGGTGTTGTCACTGCTGCTGTGAACACACTGCCTGTATTTTACTGTGTAGCAAACAATGTACTTTCACAATGTGAATGTGGGCTTATTATAGTAGACAAAAACTAAAACTCCATATTCTAAAATAAAACAATATACTAAAATTGAAACAAAAACTCTAACTGAACAAGATCTCGTGTCCAAAACTTACTGAAAAAGAAGACATTAATTAATTTCCTTTGTGTCTTACACATAACATGTGACGAGTTCTAGTTGAGTGTGGAAAATGGCCCATGGCTTGAAAAGAGTAATTGCCCGTTCCAAACGTGCCACACAATGCACGGTGTGTATTTATTATTTTATTTTTTTGAGGATTACACACAAAATGGTCATTTTCCATCCCTAGCTGAAATGACAAAAAGGTAACGTGAATATATCTTTTAATATTTAAAGCCAATAGAACCTAAAATTAACACTAAAACTTCCAAATAAAACTGAAAAGTAACAAACCCCTTTTTGAAAAATATATAACTATAATTAGACTGGTGTGTAGAAATGTGGCATACTGAATGTGGTGCAAGAAAAAAAAAGGACATCCATTTAATACAGCTCCAAAGGTGTTCTCATTTTTAAAATAGCCTGCTTTTGTTCATTATATTAATAATTATATTATACACACTTGAAGTTTTAGTGACAGTGAGCATTTACTGCTGTGCATCTGGCTTGAACTGGACACTCTGGCTCATGTCCATGTCCCACTTTCCAAAACACTGCGTGTCTAGGTTAACTAACGACCCCTCTGAGCTGATGACCCCAATGACCCCAGTCAGCACAAGACCCAGAACCACAGGCCTGCTGCTTTCTAAAAGGCGTCTCATTATAACAATCATTACCTCTTTTGCCTGCTGGCATGTTTGTGTAAAGACTAAGCAGGCATTGAGTAACATTTCTGAGCTTCGAGGCTTTGACTGAAATCCTTCGTCCTCCCACATTACTGTGTCATTCTACTGAGCAAAGCTACAAGAGGAAGGGTTTGTGCTTTTGTGTGTATATGTTTGGGTTGTGTGTGTTTGGGTGGAGTCTTTTTAAGTTTGTTTGCATTATGAAAGTCTGTGTGTGTATATGTGTATGTACATGTATGTGTTAAGGTGCTTTGGGATATAT
>JAOVVF010000004.1:6876883-6893557 GCA_028565595.1 Duopalatinus emarginatus
TATATGTGTGTGTGTGTGTGTAGTGTTCCTGGTATTCAGTGTTTAGTACCTACCAAAACTGAACCAATAAAGGAGAATCAGGTGCAGGAAAACCAAGATCTCTTGAGTCCATGTCTCAACAATTAATTTATTATTTATTTATTTTAATGAATAGCATATCCATTTATGCTTATATTTAATGTAAGAAACAAGTCAGTTTCTGTTATTGCTTACGTCATAACAGCTGCAACAAGTTTTATTTTCTCTCTCTTTTGAGGGTAATCAGACAAAAATGCAGCTTGTCCTGTTACACAGAATACTTTTTCCTGTGTTGGGAAAATTAAAAGAACTGCGTGTGTGTCTAATATTTATATAGAATGTATGCCCTACCTGTATGATCATGTATTAGAACTAGTGCATTAACATCCACACACAAACCTTGTAATCATACCTTTTGTCATGGCCAATTACCATCTTACCAACGGAACTGAACAATGGGCAGCTTTGTGGTATAAACATACTGTATATACAGTATACATGGAAACCTAAGCTGAGGCTGTAGCTCAGTGTGTGTGAAGCTTGTAGTGGCTGCATTGGTTACAGGAAGAAACAGATATTGTTGAGAAGCTTGTGTTATTTGTAAGTGTTGGGACTCCAAAGTCAGGTTGAAGTGTTTTGGTTACATGGGGAGCGCTTACACACAATACAGTCTGCGGCCTCAAGGTATGTGAGAATTAGACCAGTAAGGATTCACACACACTCTCCGTTCTGGTGTTGTTTTTCAGCTGCCTTGTATGCACTGGAGAAACAGAAAGAACACATACAACATGCACACACACGCACACAGAGAACTGAACATGTTACCCTCACTGCGCTCAGCCTGAGCTTATTCATATCAACACACACCCACGCACACATTCACACACACTGAATGAAACGAGTATCGTCTTTGCAGCACAGTGAATTGGTGTTCATGAATGTGGCCCCACACCCCGTGACAGGTGACCCTCTCTTTCCCACACTTAATAATTGACGCATGAAACCTGAGACAGGCACCTGAACTTTTCTTGCCTCCCAGGCTGCTTTTCTGCCACACGCACGTCACACACCTCGGGGACATGTGACAAGACTATTTGTGTGTGACATAATAGACTCAATGTAATTGGCCCATCCTTTGTGTGTGTATGTGTGTGCATACACACGCATGAGGCTTTTTTCCATGGTAAATGTTTTATTAGTGGGAGGTCGCAGGTCGTCCAGTGGGTACAGAGGTTGGAACTGGAGTGTGTGTGTGTGTGGTTGTGTTTTTTTTTTATATAGTGAGGACCAAAAAACAGTTTTGCTTGTAGGGTTGTGACAAATGTCCTCCAGTGAGAGGAATATCTGACAACTTGGATTTGTGTTGTATTACTGAGTCGTTTTTGATTTTGTTGTAAAATTAGATTAGATTCAGGTTTTATATTAGCTGTGTTGTTATAGAAGGTCCCATATGAAGTCTATAGAAGGTCCTCAGAGAAATAACAAGACAAATACGTACGGTTGTGTCTGTTTGTGTGTGTGTGTGAGAAAGCCAGTGGCTGGTAAGGGGAATTTTTTGACATCTTGTTTTTGTCTTGTGGGGACATTTAGCTGGTTCTCATAAGGAAGGTGGGTATTTTGCTCTGTGTTTTTAACATAGATAGATAGATAGACACATAAACAAACAAACAAACAAATAAAAGAAAACATGTCAAGACTTAAGCATTAATTAGCAGTATTAATGTCAATGGAAGCTTCTCATGAGAATAGCAATAGTGGGCTACCATCATGTATACTGTATAAAAGAAAAATCATAAAAGCAGTTATTTTACATATAAATGAAATGTCTTTTACCACATGTGTTTTATTTTACACTTGAACAGGAAGTGGCTGTCTGAATAGCTCTGGTTTTCAGGTCAGACAGGAAAGATCATGTTTCTTTTTGTGTTATGTGTACGTTCCTGGCCACCCAATGGATCTGCAATATTTCAGCCCAAGTGCGAAGAGAACTCTGAAAAATACACCCAATGATTTTGCTCTCAGTCCATAAAGCAGAAATCCTCTCTCTCTCTTTCACACACACACACACACACCCACACACATGTGCCATACGTGTTGACGAGTGTGTATGGCTGGAGGAACGGGGCAAGAGCAGGTTACAAAACAGCAAGCGGGTGTTCATATTTTTCTCGCTCAAACACAGCACGGGTTACACAGAGCCAGGAGACAAATATACATATAATTCTTTCTTTCACCCCATTGTCTCTTCTCTCTTCATTTCCTCCATATCTCATTTCTCCATTTAAGATCCCTGAAGATCAATCAACAATAGCACATATAAAACAGAGCAGGGGGGTTAAACTGTACCCGGATCTCTAATATCACCACGTACATGGAATTTCACGAACCCTGGTGAGAACACGGATTAGCTCGATAAGGATGAGTGCACTGAAGCACAACTGAGGCTTTAATCACTCGCCGGTGTCAGCTAATGATCTCTCGCTGCTGCCTTTTACCCAGAGACGGTTGCCATGGAGATAGAGAGGCGCTCTCTCTGTCTCTCTCTCTCTCGCACTCTCTATCACGCTCCATTTATCAGGCAGCCTTGAGACACCATGGTGACAAAGCACATATTCACTCGCTAGGGCTGTCTGAAAAATGATCACGTTTATTACTCTGTGGAAAGCAAACAGCAAAGGAGTGACA
Source organism: Duopalatinus emarginatus (assembly GCA_028565595.1). Taxonomy (NCBI): domain Eukaryota; kingdom Metazoa; phylum Chordata; class Actinopteri; order Siluriformes; family Pimelodidae; genus Duopalatinus; species Duopalatinus emarginatus. The sequence continues at coordinate 6,879,587 of JAOVVF010000004.1, forward strand.
CGCATGAAAAACCAGATACATTTGACACAAGATACACGATTAGATTTCTATTCTTAAGTGGAAATTATATTAGACCAAATGCATTTCAGGATTCTATACAGCACACAGCATTACATGAGTATATTTATAAAGCCTATAATTAATACCTAAAATCTGGCAACTCAGTGTATATGGAAAACAACACGTACCAGTTACTGGATGACTAGGTATTAGGTAAGATGAACATTTCTGAGTCTGAATGTAATAGAGATACATTTGCCTTTTCCCACTCAAGGATCGTGGGCTAAGCAAACTGTTACACACAATGCTGTGTGTGATGGTAGGAAAGAAATCAACAATAGCATGGTGTGATGCTGTCTCGCAATTCATTGCAATTTTGTTTAAAAAAAAATAATAAGGCGTATAATTACAATAACAATTGTATCAGTTAATATTTTATTTATAGTAGGTAAAATAAGCTTAATAAAAATAATATGTTTCATATTCTGATTTCTAAGCATTTCATATTTCATTGTCTAGTCTATGATATACTAAATACAATTAATTTTCCATACTGAAAGTTACTACATCAATTTCATATTAAATTACACACACATTTGTGGAAGTGAAAATGAAGTGATTGGTCTTCTGTGGTTGTACAAAGAAAAATATAACTCCTGCATTTAATCCATGCAGTAAAAAAAGACAAGCACACTAGTTAACTCATACTCTAGGGGGCAGTGAACACACTTGCCCAGAGCAGGGGGCAGTGGATAGACGGCACCTGGGGAGCAGTGGCAGGGGGTAGGTGCCTTGCTTATGTGCACTTCAATTCTGTCTGGGCGCCATGGCTGCCTTGTAACTGTTCATAATACATCAAAAAGGATAACATTCTGTACTTTTTATCTATGTGTATATACATTGCTGATTGTCCACTAAAACAGTTAGCTCTTATTACTTATGCAATACTAAAAGTCTCTGTCTCATTAGCTTTTCTCTCTTAAAGCTAATAACACAAAAAAGGCAATGTCATGTCATGTCATGTCATGTGACTTCTGGCAGCTGTGTGTGAAAGCCTCAAGTTACAGCTTTATTTATGACTACTGACACTGGAGACAAAATATTAAATAAACATCTATTCACTGGAAACATCACCATATCAACTAGTTATGTAACACATCCACTATACAATTATTTGTATCACTTTTCAAATGATGTATCTTGCAGATGGTACGGCTTTTATAAAAAAATACCTTTAGAACGATTAGATTTGAGAATTCAGCTACACCATATATTGAATTCTAAACAATATAGTCATAGCTATTTCTTGGTGTAAATCAACCAAGCATACTATTTTAAATGATAATTATCAAACATAATTCCAAATTAGTAAACATAAGCCTTGCAGTTATGACTCGGGGGGGCGGAGGTTGCTAGATCACACACGCTTGATGCATATGGGCTGCACAAAACATAAACATGTCAAGCTGTGCCCTACTTCTGTTCTTGCGAGTGGACTGACACTAGAACTGCTCCCACGTGTCTCACTTTGGCTGTAGGGGAGATTATAAAGTCAGTCAAACGAAGGGCAAAGGAGGGAGTGGTGGGAGTCTGGGTAATATTCCCATGGCTCTCTTTTTCAACTCCTTTAAGGAATATTTGTGTGTGCATGCTGCTTTAGTGTACGTGTCTGAGTGGAGGCCTCAGCTGGCATACCCCTCCCTCATCTAACAACTCTCCCAGATAGATCTCGTGCTCCTCATAGTTATCATCCTCCCGTCGTCCTTCAGCAGCCATGACGACGCTTGCGTCACTCCACCAGGTGCTCTGTGGGCGGTCGCCATGGTTACGGCCACAGGCTCACACCCAATCAGAAGACAGTCTGGCCCGTGAGGCTTTCCTCAAGGGCATCGCCTGGCGCGGGGCATTACGGGGAGAATCTAGGGCTCTTTGTTCGAAAGGACAAGGAAAACACAGACACACACAGACGGAACCTGTGCAGAGCGAGGTAATCAATGCCGCTGTTGATGTTGTGTCACACACAGATGAGGACTGTCTTTTCTTTATAACTACAAACATGCTAATATGTAAACATAAAACAGTTTTTAGCATTTGTGTAATTTGTTCCATGGTCCATTGAACTGTATTAGTAATAAACAGCTATGATGATGTGTGTTATTCACTGGATTGAACAACCCATATTATATCACTGAAGCCAATGGAAAAAAAATTACAGAAGTGCTTTCTTCAACCCAAATGTATATGAGCTAAGACATACACTGAAGTGTCCGCATAGACGCATATTGGTGGTGGTTTTATAATAATATGTGTTTACTAAGATGCCATTCCATGGGACCCCTGGTACATCTACAAGGTCTATGACAGGTGAACACTGTGTGCGCTTCCTTTTGGACAAGTCACATCTATTCATGTCCTGTATTCATTCTGATTAGTTTTGCCTCTTCCAACAAGACACACGTCTAGAGACACCAAATTATGATAAGAGGAACACTCTTCTGAGTTTGGGGTTTGCCATTCCCACCTAAGTCTTCAGATTGAGATGAGATTGTCCTTGAACACATCTGAGATGCCATGCGACACATTGTGGAACACAGAAATCCAACACCTTGGAATACAATAGAATTGTGGACCATTCTGCATGAAGTATAATGTTTATTGCCTAGAGAATATTTTTCCCAAGCTCATGCAGCCCATGCTCCATGGGGGTGGCTACCAAGTGATAGACTGGTGTACCAGTTTTTCAGGTACTTAAGTGTATTTGTTACATAAGGAATAAAACATGACCAACATATGCAGTTATGATGAATTAGATTGGACAATATCCTAAATTGTTTTATTTTACCTATTACAGCAACAACTATAACTTTCAATTTGTTACAGGCTTTAGTTCTTTTAATCTGTTTATCAATTTACGATTACATTCAATGCCTTTGAATGAGACAAGGTAGTTCCTGTTATCACTTACACTATAAAAGTAATCAATAGTCCCTCAAGAGCCTCTTTTCCCCTCTCTTGAACGTAATAAGACAAATTAAATGGAGCTTGTAGTTTTCACAAAATAAAAAGAAAAAAAAAAGAAAATAAGAAATAAAACTCTCTGAAGGCTCTCATGAGACATATAACTTACTGGCATTGGAGACTCGTTCCTTAAATGTTAAATAAACTTCTCCATACAATAATCTTCACCACATCAACCCGTTTTGTTGGTTCATTTGGGTAGTTTGTGTTAAGCTGTATATTATTAGGTGTAGAGTATTTACTGAGCTGAGGATGCATACAGATTTGTACTAAAAAGTGTACAAAGGCATGACCCTGGGGCCGCACCCTGTTGAGCTACAATATTGTACAATGTAAATCTTTCGTATTTGTAAAAGTACTATTAAGATATTAAAACTATTAAGAAGTAGCTAAAAAGTAAATTTAAAGTCCAATAACCTCAACTGATATAAACAGCTATCAAATGAAAAACTAGGACTGCATTTACCATGAACAGTCATGTGTGTATCAGTGAACAGCTAATAAATCCAACATAATAGACTTATATAAAGCTAATATAAAACCGATTTAAAACTATAATGAATTTCCTGGCTAGGTTTCTCTCAAGGTTCTTCCTCGTGCCTTGAGTTTTACCTTGATACCGTCACCTGTGGCTTTTTTAGGAATATAATGTATGAAAACGCTAAATTTCTATCCAGATTTTCCATTTCTGTACAGCTGTTTTGGGACAATGTGCGGTTAAAAGTGCTATATAAATAAACCTGAAGTTGAATTAAGTATGCCATAGTGCGTGTATATCACTCACTGCTGTGAGGATGAGGCTACATGGACAACCTGAAAATCACAATGATGGACATACCTAGAAACCATGAATTTAGCTTTGGACAGTCATCGCAAGATAACTACTACTGAACAGTTTTATTCTCCACGAGTCAGGTGTCCATCAGTGAACAACTGAGAAAATGCAAAAAAATTTGACTTCAAGGTACAACTATAATGAATTCAGTCAGGTTATACATTTACACGATTTCTTTTCTTGTTCTGTTTATAATTGCACTATACAGGTCAGCCATATGAGGCTGGTTCTCTTTTTGTGTCTAGTTCCTCTAAAGATTTCTTCCTCTTGTAATCTCAGGGAGTTTTTCTTGCCACCACTGGTTTGCTCATCAGGGATAAAATTTATATAAATGTATAACCCTGATCCTATATTCTTTAAAGCTGTTATGGGACATTTGAACATTGAACTGAAGTTGTTACTATAGACACAATAAAGGTACTTGAAGACTTAGCAGCTCTATGGAATAATCTGTTTCAGCCATTTAATGTAATTTTGTCAGTTTGTATAGAATATTGTGTCGTGGAGTTTCCAAAGTCGTTTCCAGTCTATTGGAGTGTATGATTAACTTAGTGGTTTAAACCGAGATTATAATGATTTAACCATGCAGGACTAGCAGGCTTCCTTTACTTTTTACCTCATTAACTTTATACCTCCAACCCTGAACTAAAGAAGCAAGAAACAGACACCGAATATCATCTCTTGGTTGAAGAGTACATAATGTAAAGTGAAATGCAAGAACTTGGCTTGAATAGAACACTGAGCTTCAACAATTGACCAATCAAAATGATTCTTTCACCAAATCATCTGTAATAACTGTGGCAGCATCAAACTGTAAAAGGCCATTGTTCACCTGGAGTGAGATGCCAATAAAGGATCTGTTCATGTGACTTTGATTAGTATAAACAACAAAGCAACCTGATCCAAAAGCAGCTCGCCTTGTTCATGGCACTCTCTGAAAAGGAGCCGTGAGAATTGTGGATGAGGATACGGTAATGGAAGAAAACGCTACCTGTCTGCATGGGGTCTTGAGTTATGAATAGGACAAAGCCTAATGAGCACTGAGGGTCTGGAGAGTCTCTCCCACCTATGGTTCTGCCCCAGCAGTATCACTTCTAATGAAGTCTCTAATGCAGTCTATTATGCTGGGTGTCAATGTAGCTAGCAGGAGTGGAGATGCTCGAGCTCCAGAGTTACTGTCTGCCATGGCAACAGCCTACTCGTAATGCTTGTCTGTGTCATTACTGACATATAAAGCAAGCATATACTGGGGAAAGTGGGTTAAAAAGGAAATTTAATAAGGCCAGTGGGATCTAAGTCAAATTCATGGATAGAGGTGTGTTTGTAAGAATGCCTGCAAGTGAAAAGATTGGTGAACCATAATAGAGATTTAGAAAAAGAGAAATCGAAATGAATAGTTTAAGAAAAAAAACATGACACAATTTTTGTTTTATTCCAAATGTAGTTGATCAGATAAGATATGTTGTCTGTCCAGTTTACTGTATTAGCTACGAGGCTAACAGTGCTAACAATAAGGAAAACCTTTTTTTTTTTTATCTCATAGTACACCCAGTTCCTGAGTGATTTTGGACACTGTGTGGTTTTTAGACACAATGCCAATAAATGAACGAAACATGGACAAACATCACAGTGTAGCTAATCATTGGAACTTTATGGGACCAGTTATCTGGGACAACTGAATTTTGGTATCATTGCACACTCACATTTACAGTAGTAATATTTTCCAGGTTATTTCCCATGCCAGGGGTGGAATCATATAGAAATTTTATTTTAAATAAAGAAATAGATTTCTAATGAAATCAAGAGCTTAAAAAGAAGCAGGTAAAGGATGATTTGGTTGTGTACAACAATAAATGGATTAAAATCTACTCCTACACAGGGACTGCATAAATGTATGTGAGGTTTTTGTGCAGGATATTGTGCAACTTTGGAAAAAAACACAATATACCATAACATAGAAAATATAAAAAGACATAAATCACAACTGTGGGTAAAAATGCAGTTAAAGTAGGCTCAGTCATATTTTACATGAGGCGAGATACTTAAGGCAATGTGTAAATGAAGTGTTGATGTGAATCTTGGTATTGTCAGGTACATCCTGTAAAATGCCTGCTACAGCATTTTATACATAAATTCTGGCTCATGGCTTGAGTTGTGTTTCTGTAACAGACAGGTTGTGATTGCTATGTGTGTAAATAAGTTGCTAGCCAGTACTTCCCACACTACATATTACGTTTTCTTTTTTTTTCCCCATTACTTATTAGCTACATTCATCTCATAGCTTCAGTGGGCTGAGTCGGGGATTTCAGAAACTGCTGATCTCGTGGGATTTTCAGACACAGCCATGTGGAATTGTGTGGAGTAAAAAGGAAAAAAAAACATCCAGTGGTTCTGCAGGTGAAAGTGTTGGCGAGAGAGGTTAGAGTAGAATGGTTAGATTGGTTCAATCCGACAGGAAGTCTATGGTAACTCAAATAACCACACTTTACATCAGTGCTGAGTGGAAAATGCACTTTAGTCCAAATGGACTACAAGAATTATAATCTGAGGATGTTTTCACTTCTTTAGTTTAATGATTTGTTTTTATTTCAGGCAGGGAAATATCCAAGTGCACCATAACATATCACAACAAACCATGAAACAAGGGCAGAGATGACATTTATTTATAGCTATAGTCATTATTTGGGCAATATACCAAGTTTAACTACATTTACAGAATGCCAAATTTACTTAGAGGGCATGTCTTAAAATGCTAGTTGGGTCAGATCAAGTTCACCACAAACAAACCATTTCAGAGTCTGTTTTGGACTAGCCTGAGACAACATCTTCTCAAGGGTCTCGGTGTGGTTGCTTTTGTCCACAACTGTACCCAACACCTGCCCAAAGGTATCACACCAAGAGTTAAAATGGACCAAAGTCTGATATAACCAGACTAGAATGTGCCGGTGTGAAATCACCCCGAGACTACAGTGGCCCAAAACTAGACCCAAAAATGTTGCCTGGTCTGATTAATGATGACCTCTGCTGTAACATGCAGATGCCATGTCATAGTTTGCCATCACCATCATGAATCCATGGACCCAACTTGCCTTGTGTCAACAGTTCAAGCTAGTGACGGTGGTGTAATGGTGTGTATAATGTTTTGTTTGTGAGTCACTAATTACCAGCTGAGCATCACATGAATGCAACAGTCTGTCTGAGTATTGTTGCTGACCCTGTTCATCCCTTTATATCCACAATTAGCTGTACTGCGCTTGGACTAAGTGAAACAATTGTATAAATGAACCTTTTATCCCTTTGTCCACTAATGTACATCCCTTTTTCCTGTCACGATGATAAGAACTCGACTCAGACGCAATGAGAGTTTGTGTTCACTGTGTTTGCAGTAATATAGTAACACGCACCGGTTCTTCCATTAACTCTAAAAACAAGACTGGCACGACAAGATCAATACAGTGAAGGAGACTTGAGTTTCCTGGAAACGGAGCAGCCGCGTTAGTCACTGTCAGTCATGAAGAACAGCTCGTCTGACCCACTCTGGCCATTAACCTTTCAATCAGCCCTGCAGGAATCAGATTTATAACAATGCAGCAAGGTGAAACCGAGCACCGCACAGAGCATCAAGCTCAGCTCCGCGCCCCACTCTGCATTTCCACAGAGCTTACACAATTTTCCCTCAGTTCTCAGCGCCCTTTGATGAGACCGCTGTCACAAACCGATTCATGTCATAAAAAGATACATACTTTAATAGACTTTAAAGGACTTTGGCAACATAAATGTTTATGACCGTCTGTCTCTTTACAGAACAGCAGCCATACAGTGGACAAACCTGATAATACGACTATATTTAGGATGTTGAGAAAGGCTCAGGGTGATAAGGTTCTTTGAAATCAGTCCAAGCACACAACCTTTGGATGCACGCCACTGTAAACGTGACCTTTCTTGAGTTGGGGAAACAAGCTACAGCTGTTGTTTGTGTTTTCCTTGTGACGAAATTCCAGAGGCCCCAGCAAAGACAAAGGTCGCAGGTCGACCCAGTTAAAACAACAAAACCCTCTGTAGAGAACAGCAGTAGGCTGCAGCTGGAGACACTCAGATCTAATTTCACATTGACATATGTATCTTCATTTTTTCCTGCACTGCCTGCACAGGCTACTTGTTTTAATGAGTTTGTATAACAATGAATATTATGAAGGTGTTGTTTATCTTGCTGTAACAGCAGCTTTGTTAAACTCTCTGATATTGTGAAGTTTCTGTAGATTTATTTAACATTTTTGGAAGGCATTTTCACTGTTAGTGCTTTGTAACAGCCAGATATGATGACAAATTAAAAAGAAAACCAACATAAAGTGTCTTCGTAAGTTGCCAGTATGGATGGGGTGGAAATACAGTCCACAGTATGTAATGTAGTAGTGAGTATAAATAGTATGAAATATGTCCAGTATACAGAGTTCAGTGTAGCGTATTAAGTAATAGTTTATGAGTGTAGTTTGGAGTTCAGTACAGTCTTATTAATAAATAAGATTATTATTTGCACCAGCTTGACTAGGATATAGGGAGAAAAAGCAATACTTTTTTTGGGTTTTTGGGTGACATCAACTTCCATTAGAGACAAATGTTAGACGTCAAACAAGAAACTATTCCTGTACCAATCATGTATTAACTTATATTGTTATATAACTTCCATTACACTGTAATCCATGTAGTTCAGTGTTGTGAGTGAAACACTGCAAAACGTGTCGGCTGTTTAAGGTAATTTGATTTGTGCAAGCTATTTCCAGAAGCAGTGGCCAAACATACCAACCATAAATACATCGAAGTAGCAAATAAAGAGAATAAAAATGGTAATAAAAATCCAAAAATGGTTTCTCTGTGCCCTTATTTAAATCAGGACATTTTGGCCTGCTTTAAGCCTGTCCTGCAGAGTGCTGTGTCATTGAGATATATGGGCTCATTGCAGCTGATAAACAGTCAGGCAGCCAGAGGACAGCGAGGTGCGGCAGAGAGCTACTCCTCACCATGTGCAGAGCTGCCAAACACTCAGCTCTTTAATTCTGCCTCACAGATATATCACACACTTTGCCCTCACCTGTCCTCTGGGGCTAAGTGATTGGCATCAAGTACAATGAGAGGTTTTATATGGCTTTCCAGTATGGGTTTTTTTTTCCCCTTTATGCAGGAAAACAACCGGAATGTAGTGAGACGGTCATATTGTACTTTGACTGTTACTTCCAATCTGTAGAAAGTGACTCATTTGAGCTAATTGCCCTTGGATTTATTACTGCGTTAGCAACACGGTTTTCTGCACAGCTACAGTAATTATGTCAGATTGTTTTATGGCATGAGACTAAACACGCAATTTAGCAGCACCACAGCAGCAGCAGCAGCAGCAGCAGCAGTGCACAACAACATTTCTGGGAATTCAGGGATCTGGCCCAGTTCGTGGAAGTCATTTCGCTCTGCTGGACACTGTTGACTGTGGGCTGTGTACTCGCTTAATTCATGACCATGTTACCATTATGTAAAGTCTTTCTATATTGGAAATATATAATCTATGTTTCTATAACAACATCATTTATAATAAAATAATATAGCTTCTGTATTAATACACCTGCTCATTCATACAGTTATCCAAACAGTCAATCATATGGCAGTGTTCCAGTGTCTACAATCATGCAGATACATGCAGGCTTTCAGTAGTGTTCACATCAAACATAGGGGAAAATGTCATCCTGTTGACTTTGACCATGACATTTTTATTCCTGTCAGATGGGCAGGATTGAGTATTTCAGAAACTACTGAAATATTCATACAGTAAAGACTTTACACAGACTGATAGACGGGAGTTTCTACAGATAGTAACATCTTATTGATGAGAGAGCTGACAGGAAGCCTACAGTAACTCAAATAACTACTCTTTACAAATGTAGTGAGTAAGAAAGCATCTCAGAATGAACAACATCAAATCTTGAGGCACTTTGGGTTCCACTCCTGTCAGCCAAGAACAAGGATCTGAAGCTACAGTGGGCACAGTCTCACTAACACTGGACACTGGGAGATTTATAAATGTCACATCATCTGATGACTTAATTTCTGCTGCAACATGCAGGAAGTAGAATCAGAATTTGGCATCAACAGCATTAATCCAAGGACTCAAACTGGCTTGTGTCATCCATGTTCTTGGCTGACAGGAGTGGAGCCCAATGTGCCTCTAATTTGATGTAGTACGTTCTGGGATGCTTTCCTACTCACCATATTTGTAGAGTAGTTATTTGAGTTACTGTAGCTCTCCTGAGTATTGCTGCTGACCATGACCAAGCATCTCTTTATAGTTACATAGCTACATCCAGAATGATAATGCACCACATCACTAACAAAAGTACGTAATCTTAAACTGTTTTCATAAACATTTCAATGTGTTCAGTGTTGTTTAGAGGCTACCCTGGTCTCCAGACCTGAATTCAGCAGTCCCATTTTTGGACATTATATAATGGGGCAAGTTTGTGTACTTTGGGACTGTGGTTAAGGATCGGTGCCTTGGAACCATGGTTAATGTTTTGTTCCATGGGGCCGGAACATGACATGACCAAAGTGCCCTTGAACAAAGCACCTAACTCCTGGTACTGTGGAGAGAGGGCCACCACTCTGGGCAAGTGTGTTTACTTATTGTACGCATTCACTATTGTGTGTGTTTCACTGCATGGTTGGGAAATGCAGAGGTCAAATTACTCTGTGTGCAAGCACAGTAGGTCAATAGTTCACTTTTACAGATCTGTTGCATGACTGAAGAAAAATCTTCAGTGATTAGGGGATGCAGTCATGTCAACATAAAGCAGAATTGTAAAATAATATATCTAACACTGCATGATTACACTAGCACTGGATTTTTTTTGGTGCCAGTTTTGGCAACTTGCAATAAAAAAAAAAAGTCTAGCAACAAATCAAGGAAGTTTTTAATCAGTTAATGTTAATGACTATCCTGAACTTTATATGGCACTCTTATTAGAGCTGCTACTATGTATGTTGAAAGACCATGTTTACACATCAGTGTGTCATGCCTTACTATCAGTATGTCATCACTGATCACCACTGTTCCCAATAACCAATCACTGATCACCACTGTTCCCAATAACCAATCACTGATCAACATTCCCAATGTCCAATCAGTGATCACCACCACCACCAACAGTCCCAACCGTCACACTTACATGTGGTGCCATAACCAAAGATGACTTCTTTCTATAATAAAAAAATTAAAATGTGTAATAAAACTATTCTATTTTATTGTATTATATTCTAAGAAATATTCTTCCCTTTTTGTGTTCACTAATTTGTGATTTGATATGAACATGTAGTCTATAACCTCCTCAACTGTCTTTTTGAGTATGTTTCTCTTGAACACATCACTACCTTCCTCAGGAAACAGCTGGCAACACTGACCATTAGTAACCCAAAGGTTGCAGTTCACAGGCACTGGAGGACCCTTAAGTGTTCAGCTATCTGTAAAATGTGATGGCAGTTCTGAAGAGGGGGTGAGCAGTGAGAGCTATGCCTTTCTGACAGCAAGGTCGGACAGCTCATTTAAAAGGACCCCCTGTGGTCCCTTTTAAATGAGGATTCAAAAATAGCCTAATTAATTCCCTTGTATAGTCTCCTTATAATCACTGCAATATGAGTGAACAAAGATAAAGCAAAGCTGCACATTTGTCCACACAGTTTTCCTCTTAGTTTTATTCATCGAGGACATTTCACTACTTTTAAGTCACAATTTATTTAGTCACCATTTCGTTTTTGACCTGGAACAAGGCTCGTAGATGAACACAGGAAATCGTTAAGAATAGCAACAGTAGAAATAAATAGAGACAGAAAAACAACACAATTTCTAAAAATGCTACTACAAGTCTATTCACTGCTGAAATTTCTCAAGTTGCCTTTGGATAACAGTTCTTTTTATAACCTCTGAATTTGTCTTTCTCAGTATTTTTTCTTGCTTAGTAAAAGAAAATTTAGACTTAATATAGTCCCTAGAGTTAACCAATTTTCAAAATGCTATTGCACTATACATGTATATTATATCTGAGTACAAACAGCTAGCATCACTTGCAAACCTCTAACACTAGCAGGTTATGTAAATTTCAAATATTAAAAATATTTAATATGACACGTAGATGAAAGACATTGAATTGCTAGAAAAGTTGGTACAGATGAACGTATGCAAAACACATAGGTTAGCTCCATAATGGTATGGGTTTCTGATGGGATCTCAGTGAAACACAGCCTGGCATGCCATGCAACAGGCTGTGGAATACAGAAAGAGTCCATGCCTCATGGGGACCATACCAAATTTGTGACTGGAAGTTTTTCTAGGACTTCAGTGTATTTCAACTATATACTAAATATATTAAAGCACATGGCATTAAACTGTCATTCTTTAAATAAGCTCAACTTTTCTTAGAATAGCAAAAAGACAAAAGACAGTCAAGGGCAGTCATTATCGAATGAAGCTGTAGCTCTTCCTGGAGGATCTGCACTATGCTGAGTCATCACATTAGAACAAGGCGAAGGCAAACGGGCCAGCCAGAGCTTCCGTATGACTCACAAACAGGAAAAATGTAGAGATACCTGAGTGCTATATTTACATTCAGGTGCAAGTAAGATGACTCTAATGTCCGGAATTTACTATAACACACGGACGGTAACTCCAGACAGTTTAGACTCGGAAGCTACTTATCAGCTTATTAAAGCTTATTAAAAGGTAATGTAGTGCGTCATGGAACGCTCTTATAGCACGAAATTACAGATCCAGAATACACCGAATGAACGTGACCCTTCATTACCTTCATGAATGTGAACTTTACAATGGAAGTAACCTGCACTAATAGCAGGACGAATCAATTATTAATACCATAAGCTAGTAACTTAAATGGCGGACCACAGTAGCCCTCTCTCTTTCAAAGCTGCAGATGCTGTTGTGGTTAATGGAACGATGACATCACCCGTTTAGTCCGAATGGCATCAGGGTTTCCTGTGCCGTCAGTAGCGGATCAGGTTTCGCTGCCCAGACACGGAGCTGCTCCACACACTTAGTGAGTCATGTTCAGAGCCTGGCCGTCTGCTGGCAGCCCAACCCAACCCTGCACCAACATGGCCACAAATTCGATCACTGCATACAGTGCAGAGAGGCAGAGAGCTCTGGGTAATGGAAGTGAGATCATGCTTCAGGGATTTGAGTTTCCTTGTGAGGATTCAGTCATCATTACTGGGTTAGTGTTGCTCCATTTAGAAAATGGCATGAGCACTGAAATGCCTCCGTGCCTGCTGTAACGTCTGTTCCAATTGTATGGAAACTACATTCTATACAGTATAATGAGACATTGGGTTTTTTGGATTGTATCTTATAATTTATCATAATTAAAGCCAGCATTTTCAATTCTGCCAAGAGGTCTGGAGGAAGTGAGCAGAATTTGAACGATGGCATAAAGTCTGAACCCTCAGATGAACACAGCATTAAATCTCACTTCGTCATGCCTATTTAACTGCTTACTTCACTGCAAGAAAATGGCTGACTTATAGTTGTAACATGCTTCCCTGTCCCCAAAATGGGAGTGCTAATTGTAGGTTGATAGCACATCGTGTTCAAGCAACACTAACGCCCAGAAATAGACACTGGAAATGAAAGCTATATCATTTCAGAAATATACTGTACATGTACAGCAGGCTGAGGTCATGTTTAAGAGTTAGAACTGTATGTATATCCAGATACAGTATGTTTATGTATATTAATTTTAATATATAATAACACAATAAATCATAGGTTGAGTTCATAAATTTATACACCCTGAGGACAAAATGAAGATGGCAAAGAAAATCAGTTCAGCATGTTATGCTTCACAGATACTCTGTCATTATCACTATTTGCATTTTCATTTAGAATTTGATATATTAATATTCTCAAATAACCTGCATGTTTTATCTCTGTAACAATTGGGATATGAAACTCAAAATTTTGCATACAGTTTAAACATTGTAATATAATGGCAGTCAAGTTTATTATAACCATATACTTTTAAGATGCCATGTCTATGATTTTATAATGATAAATAAGCTTTTAATGCAAG
>JAOVVF010000004.1:6895215-6908345 GCA_028565595.1 Duopalatinus emarginatus
ATACAATATACAATGGTATATACAATATAGTCATACATGGTACAACATGCAGTGAAATGACATTTGACTGTCGTCCACAGAATATAAACTAGGTAACGAAAAAACAGTAATAGAAAGTAAAATTAAAATTATATATATATATATTGTTAAATTGTTAAACGGTGCTAAGATTGCTATATAAATAAAGCAATTATTGTAATTATTCTTATTATTTCAATTCTGATTCTGCTCGCATCCATATACAGGTCTGATATTTGCAATGCATGCTCAGTTTAAATAGGTCGGGTTGATCTTACAAGAGTTTCTTCCACTTAAGCACGAAGTTCCAACTATGGCTTATGCTAATAAGTGGAATTGTTTGTAAAGGTGATTGTAGGACATTGTATACAAATATACAATGCCTAGTAACATGGTCCATAGTCCATAATGGTGAAGTGTAGGGAAAAATGTATATAATTTTCAAAATGAATGAAATTCAATATAATTCGGTACAACCAGTCACCATTAGAAGACACAAAACTAGTTGAATGGACTCGATCTTTGAAAGTGTTACAAGATCTCAATATAAACTCAATTTTCCTGGAAGGCCCGAGTTTGTTAGGTCTTGGAAAAGCATTGATCAGGGTTTAAATGCAGCCCCATTGAATCCATTATTTAAACTATTTAAAGAATATGGTGCACTTGCGACTCCGTTTAGCGGAGGCCACCAACCAAGGCAAAAGAGCATTAGTCGGAAAAGCAACCAAAGTAAATAAAGTTAAAGTATTGTGTATCGTTTTTTATAACATATCCTGTGATAGGGTTTGTTAGACTTTCAGGTACTGAATAATAAAAATACCAGTGTCTCAATCCACAGGATATAAGCACCCACTGAATAGTCGTATAAGGGAATCCTCTGGCCTTTTCAACCTAATGGCATGCCTATGGGAGATATTGGAGTGACATGTTCCCTAATACCATCATCAGCATGCCAATTGAAGAATTTTTGGGAAGAATTACAGAACGTGTGCCATTAAAGCTGTCCTGATAGCTCATGGTTAGACAGTTGAACAAATTTTCCTTTAATTTGTCACCCATCAGTATTGAAGCTAAGACTCGAGATGTTAACATATCCTTGTTTTTTTTTTTTTTTTAAACTCTTCCTCTTAAGAGAAGATGTAGGCCTGGTTTAGCCCTTGTAACCAGGGAAACCGTTCAGCAACAATAGAGTCCCTCCTTCTTGCTGATACATTGTTGCCAAATACAGAATAAACCCTCTTTTCACACCTGCCCGGCTTTTTTTAAATAATGAGCCCTCTCAAGGGAGGCACAAGATATTCAGACACGGCTGATCATTATGATTCAACAGCGTCCTACTTGTGTTTCCAGAAAAACATGTCCCTGAACTGTACCTGTCACTAAGAGCAGGGTTGCCAAAACATCACAGAACTTGTTTTAATTCCATCCCCTGGGCCCTTGGCCTCTTCCAATAACACTCAGTCAGCCCTTTCCTGATCATGCATCTCCTACAGCTGTGCCACAGTGACTGCAGCGAGGGATGGTGAGAGGAGAGGAGATTGCAATATGTGGGTGAAATGGAGCCTCTCCAGAGGGCTTTGGGTTACCCTATCATCTCAACTGGCAGCGTTGGGGCCCTGTGGTCCTCCTGGGCAGCTCTGTTTAAGCTTTTTAAAGCCACATGTGGAGGATAGGGTTGCCAGAGCTTCTCTTTCATTCCTTGCAGGTCAGGCCTGCTCCAGTTTCCAGCTCTATTTCAGACCCACTTTGGCTGCCTCGACTTTAGACAACCTACACAGATGGCGCAATACAAATACAAATACAAATACAACAGAAGACAAAGACGAGGCGAAATGAATGTGCATACATAAAATCTGGATAATATAATAATGCACAAAAATACTTGTCATGCATCATTTTTTGTTTTTATTTATGCCGAAAGCGAGAAGTGTAGATTGTTTCGCGCTAGCGGAGTGACCATTTGCTCGATGAGAAACTGATTAGAGATCATGTTGTCTGGCTCAGAATTCATCAGCATAAATTAGAAGGCACCACCTGTGCGGACGCATATTAATCATCTTGCTGTCCACATTTTATTTTCCCCTTTCCTGCTCTCATCCATATCTGAGTGGGTTTTCAGCCTCTTCACGCTGATGTAAGACTGGCTACATCTACACAGCCATAAAGCAGCTGCATTTCCTGTCGACAAAATTATAAAGAGAATAGTGTGATTTATGACTCACAGTGGTTTGTTAGCTGGGAAAAAAAAAAAAAAATCAGCCTTTTCTGTAATGGTTGGGGCAACGGTCGAATGTTAAAGCTTAAACGGCTCCCTAGTCTCTATACATGTGAAATAATGCCTTCTACACCCTTTGTCCTGCAGGGAGCCAAAAGGATGAGGTTTCTGCTTGGCCATTTCACTCAGTAACCAGTACTATGGAAGCAAAACACAAACATACAGTATAAGGTTACTTGGTGAAGAAGTAGGGTAAAAGCAACTTGAAATAATTCCAAACTCGATAGGCCACACCGCTTTTAAAGTCTGTCATCATAACTTGCCACATGAGCACAAACCGACATTTTTGTAAAGGCCACATGTATGATGACATTCCATCTAACCTTAGAAAAAAACTCCCTTATAACGGCAATGCGAAATCCCCAGCTTACACACTTTCACTTCTGCTGTATCACTTTCAGTTCCGCATCTCAGAAACCGCCTGCGTGTACAAAAAAATATGTACAGTAGCACAGAGGTGGCTGCTTTGGACATAGCCTACTGCAACCACTAAAGTTTTTTTTGTCAGTTTCAGTTGGTGTCAAAATGAAGATAGCGTTCAGACCTGACTGATATCACAAGAAAGCTGGAAAGCATGCGGTTAAGGTCACACGTCATAACATAAGCACTTTTCCTCCAAACACAGGGCGAGCTGGGGGTTTTCAAGGCCTGTTTTTTTCATCATCACGTCCGTTCATGCTTCACAGCTAGTCGAGGGCAACAGAGGACCAACAACAAGAGTCTATAAAAAATGTCTCCCCAATGTTGTTCTCTCCGTTTCCTCCCTCCTGCTTCCCTACAGCCTGTGAATATTTCGCTCATGCATAATTAAAACCTGGTTTGGCTCCATTAAATTGGGGAAAATAATTTCTCGGCTCATTACAGCTGCCATAGTCGAACACAACACCAGTTTAATGTTGTATTTTTGTGTTCACTTTGAACTTCAGCAGAACTTTTGATTTAAGCCGATAAGCATCTGGTAGCCCAGCCAACTCTGTGGATTGCACCAGAATAAAGTGTCAGACTTTGGGTTTTGTTTTTTAGGCTGGTTATAGGGTCTTACAATATATCTTACAACTACTGAGCCACAATTTACCCTAGATAATAATAATATGGTGCAAGAGTCCAAAAGTACACCAGGCTGCTTTTACCACTTATACAATATTACTTAGTTGATAATAATATTCAATATTACTACTAAATATAGTCAATTTTTCAAAACTGCTGTGGGTGGGAAAAAATGCTGTTATTGGTCGAAACCATTTCCACCCATATGACCATGGTCTGTTCACTATATAAGAATAGGCATTTAGTTAATACAATTCATTTGGAAATGGATTTAGTGGATTAAAGAACTGTTTCCGAATCATAACTGCACTGCACTGTCTGGCAAAAATGCTCTACCCACTAAACCTGAAACTTACCTTTTGATTTGAATCATATGATATTAATAGGAGAATTACCCAAACTATGGCACAAGACCGTTAAGCTGTTGATTCTCACGTCTGATTGTTCAGAAAGTTTGGTTCATTTTCTATAACAGTAGCTGTAACAGTAATTCTGGTGATGTGCTTACAGGAAAGAACTTGCTTTACAGACAGATCACAACGATGATGTGTCTTCCTACAGGTGCTGTAGATTCTGGAGAACGACTATTAATAAAACAACCACAGCCCGACCTTCACTGCTTAATCTGAATTTAGGCAATTACATTGACAAGGTAACGACACTGGGCTTGACCCAAAGAAATACGAAAGAATCCAGGTGCCCTAGGGTAAATTAGCCTCAATAAAGTAATCATTTTTTATCACTATGGTTCTGTGGTTCTGTAGACATTAACAACAAGCTAGGTGTTGAAGTCAAACATGTTTCTAAGCCAAACTTTAAGCCCAGGAATAGCTTAGGTCTTGTACCGGTATCATTACTGCTAGTAACTTCAACAGTAACTGCATTGGCAGCAAGTATAATATTTTTTTTTTTTACACAAAGTTGGCAAGGTACTGTGTCCAATATAATTTACATTTCATGACCACCATCAGCTCCGTTCCTCATGGGCGAGGATGTGAATGACGTGCAAGCATGCAAACAGAATCCAAAACACAGCAGAGTAAGTGGTATACAGTACAATGTACACAAAGCTAAGCTAGCAACTACGGTAAAGTTAACATTTTTAATTATGCTAGCAAACAACATTTTAGATCTTGGCCATAAAACTATTAACAGATGTTGTATAATCATATACAATGATATAACATTAAAGCAATCAAGTGACTGGTTATAGCTAGATTTTCATTCTAGCTAGGTTATGGGTTAGCAAATTGTTGCTACAATTGCTACTGCTAAGCTAACCAATTCTGATAATCGATCACAAGCGTTCACAAATGGGACATCACAATGACCTATGTCTGTGCAAAAATAAATCTGTTGAATGTTACCCACCGAATGAGGAGGAATGGAGCAACATCCTTTTTCCTCCTTTTCAGGGCCTTTCCACATTTAGAGGCCTGTCCAATGTTTATGCATGTCTGATCTAAGATCTTTATTTTCAGCCTTTGTTGGTCCGATCCTCTCCTTTTTTTTTGGCTGTTTTCCGGCTATATTTTGGTTACAGTGCATGTACTTCAACAAAAAGTATGCTTGATACACAGCCTAGTACCAAAGAAAAGACAGAAAAAATGGCAGGGTTTAAATAGCTGAAACTACACAGGCTAAAAAAAGACAGGTGTGAGCAATGAAAGTAACTAGGGAACACAATATAAGTGGGAAAAACACAAGTAATATTCTGCGAACTCAGAATGGATGGGATGTGAACTGTGGTGTGGGTGCAGCCATTTTAGGTGGCTGCGAGGCATTCTGGGAAATGGAGTCCTGGCTAAGCAAGACTGCAGCAATGGCATTAATAAATTACTAAATGAAAATTGCTGTGGTATAAGATAAACTTCAGACACAGTTCAGAATGTGCTGCTGATACCACTGTATTGTCTTTTATTCCATACTTAAGGCAAGTCATTAGTCAAATCTCTAGAAGCCCACACTGGTTACCAAAAGCAGTATAGCTTGAAGCATGTCATTTAATCATACGTGTTTATGTAGCTTACATACACACGGGTGAATTAAAAATTCAATAAAACTTGTTTATGGGTCCCATAAACACAAGTCAACCTACGTTGAGTCATAGTTGCGTGGGTTCAAGTAGAATCAAGTTATGAGACACAAGTACTGCATCTCCTTATGTTGTGTGTTATTCTGCCTACTGCCATCAGTTTTTTTATATTAGTGAAGGATGATGTAAACATGTGAGAAATGTAACTTGTCAAATTTGTAGTAGTTTTTGATAAATGATGCAATAATAAAACAGCTCCTGGATTTTTGGATCCTCACAATAACTGGGTATAAACACAATTAAATACAAGGGTATGTAAGAGGATATGAGGTATAATGTCAGACGTGGTGTGGTTTGCTATGTACAGTAGGATGCAGCTTGATTTTCTCACACAGGGCACGGCAGACAATTTCAGAAATAGGAAAAATACAGCCTCCTCAGGAATTAAGAAATATGCCAACAATGTTGGTGCTACAGAAGACAGAAACCCAGCATTAAACATGCTTCCTGGTTGTCATGGCAATGCTGAATGGACCCACATGGTGTAAGCAGCACAGAGTGTTTCTCTTCGACCCAGAGTTCCACCTCATCTGCATTCAAACCGCCTCCACCATATGGGTTCAGGATGCTGTCTTCCACCTGGGTTTCCATAGTAACCTGCTGTATTTACAGGGTCCTTGTTTGAGGCAGGTGTGTGTTGTGTCCTTGTTATGCCTGACTGTGCTGAGGATTGCGACGGAGCTGTGCCGTGTTTCTGCTAAACGTCAGCGACCTGCAACTGCCTCCTTGCTCTCATCAGCACCATAACACGCTCCATTAGCACATGCCACACACTAGGGCACTGCTGAGATACAGAGAGAGAGAGAGAGAGAGAGAGAGAGAGAGAGAGAGAGAGAGAGAGTTTGTTCATTAGAAAATACAGGAAATTATGTAATGCCCTTTTATGTGTGAGATTATGGATTTGTGTGTTAAGTAATAACAAGAGTTGACATGTTTAAGTAAGAGGGTGGTGAACATTTCCCTCCATTTTCCTATACATGTGCTAGCAATGTTTTGTGCTAGCAATTCTTTTGCTTCCTTTTTCTGCAGTATTGTGACAAACACTAGTCATGTGTGCGTAAAGCCAGTTCACAGCCACAGCACAAGGAGGGCGGGGCCACAAACAAGCTAGTCATTGTATTGGGGAAGTGGTGAAGATGTAGAGAGTTACCCAAACACCTGCGCCAGCCCACATGTTCACACGCACAGACGGCCAGTCACAGCGGACAAAAAGCCCTGCAGGACGCCCAGCCAAACGAAAGTAATTCATCAGGACTTGGAATAGTGCAAAGAAATTGGTCAGAGAACAGAGTCACTCTGTGAAATGTAACATTTATGACATAATAAGTGAAATCATGACAAGTAATAGGCCAGCTATAATGTAATATTCATGCACAACCAATGTTGTAAGAGTCAGTTCTTAACATTCACAACGCCTTCGTACAGAGAATGTTATGAAGTTGACTTTTTTTCCAACCCAGACTGTATATTCATCCAGGCTTTTCATGTGTCAAATACAGTAAAGTGCCAGAAAAACTTGTACACCAGTCTAATACCCTAAAGCCTAAAGCACGTATCTTGAAGGAAACATTGCACAGTCCTCATTATTATTGTTATTTAAGACAGCGTTGCAGATCTATCGCATGAAACAATTCTTCGCAGCCGACACTTGCATGTTCACACTGAGTCTTTGTATGGCTACACTGTTGTTGTAGGTTCGAGGTTTTATCAGAATCCATTGTAGTCATGGTACACCCTGAAATGGTCATACTTGAAAATTCAATCTCACACACTCCAACTATTAATCTAACCGCACTGAAAAAGGCTTAAAAGAAGATTTCCATTTTGACTTTATATACACTTATATATGTTGTATATATGCACTGGTGGACACAACCAGCGACATGCATAGGTGGCGTTGTCATGGATTTTGTATAGGCTTGTCTTTACCAGTTTTTCTGGCACTTCAGTGTATTTAAACTTGATTAGGTACATCCTAAGATCTGTATAAATTGGGGTTTTACTCTACGACATCCATGATACATCATCAGCAGTGATGGAAAAAGCACACAGGAAAGACAATGGCTGCGTCTGAAATGCCATACTAGTTAGTATGCAAATCCAGTATGCGATGCGATGTAGTGCGTCCGAATAACTAGTATGTAACAGGTAGTGTGTGACAGGTTCCCGGATGTCCTACTAGGTTGGGAGAGATTTTCTAGCATGCTCCGCCAGCACACTATCCGAGTCTGACATATCCCATAATGCACTGCGAGCGATCTGAGAGCCCATTTTATTTGTAAACAAGACGGAGAGAGTTTATCATTATCAGTGTAAGCTGAGCTGAGGTAACATTTTTAATTACAAACAAAAATTAAAGTTAATTAAACTAAATAATTGTGTGGGCCGTCTTGGGTCAAAGGTTGTTGGTAAGATGGTGGATCGAGTGCCTCCGAGGTGGTGTACATACTACACTCTCCCATACTAGAATTGAATACTAGATTAGCGGTTGAATAGTATATACTCGCTCCAAACTAGTAGGTAGTATTCAAGTATGCCATTTCGGACGCAGCCAATAGCATGTGCAGTAAACACTAATAAAGTACAGGTGATATGAATTGAGAAAAGAGAGAACTGTCTGTTTTATGACTCACAGTATGCACAGCTCCTCTGTTATCCATGTTTGCTGTTGAGAACAGACACAACATGATGACAGCATTGAAAGATTTGATTGAAACAAAAACCAATAAATTAATATTTATAAATTTTACAATATACAAAATATATATATACATAAATATACATAAATTTTCTATTTATCGACCAGCTTGTTTTTAATATATATTCACAATAAAGACATGCTTTTCATTTGAGATACACTGTTGGCTTCACTAAATCTGATCTAAAAAAAGAAATAAATACAAATTAGCTAATTCTCAGAAATAATAAATTATGTCGTGACTGCTGATTTAGTAACTGGCTGGGACTTTTGCATAGTATAGCGATTAAGAATCGACTTCACATTGCATTATGGGATTGATTTTCCATTTTGTCTGTAAGAGCTATTTGTTTACATTAGCAAGATGACATGAATGGCATCCTTTGACAGATAACACTGCGTGATGTGCTTAGAGAAAGCTCGAAATAGCGACCACTTAATAGAAACACACTGTCCAAGGGCACAATAAAGCCCAGTTTTCAGGAGTATACTGCATATTCTCAGACATGTTCAAAGACCAGTTACATTGCTACTTATTAGAATTAGCATTTTTAAATTCTATTCATTGTAAATCTGCTATATGTTCAGTGTAATGTACAAAGACAATGTTTTGGACACGTTTTGCTGTAACAAGAAAAGCTGTTTACCAGTTTATATAGGAGATTTTGGGGCAGTTGTTGACATCCAGGAATAATAATTGTGTGATTGTGCAACACAAATGAAAAACAGGTTCTAAAATGAAACAGACACAAGAGAAGGTCTTGCTGTGGGTATAAATATGGTCTAAACAGTAAAAGGAAATGTATAAATAAATAAAGTAAAGCAATTGAAGTACTGTGCTGACACACAAGGAATTGTTTAACCCTTCTATACAAATACCTTGCTCAAGGGCACTTTAGTAGTGTCTTGTCCGTACGGGGGATCAAACCAGCAACCTTACAAAAACCGGTTTTCTAACCTTGAGCCGGAGCTGCCTCTACAATAAATCTATAAATAAGACATAAACTTGGAGTAGTGTTGACTGTATCGTTAACACAGCTACAGATTATTCGCTGAAACATAACTGACAAGAGAGATTTTACGTGTACAGTAATTCTCCCTGTTTACAGAATAATTCACTAACACACTCTCTAAAAAACAAGCCTCTTGCGTAACCCGTTCTTGGCTGCCCTGACAACTGCCCTTAGACTTCTATTATTAGTGAATGTTGTTTTCTTAGTAGAGAGAAATGTGTTGAAATCGTCTGTGGTATTGCCACATATGCTACAAATGTAATAGACAGATATCACATTGAAAAGCAGAGTATTTCTTTAACTACCCTGCCAGCCTGGTATCATTTACTCATTATTCCTTCAGTTGTACAAAGAGATCAATTTTTATTTTTGAATTAGTGGTTCAGCATCTTTTAGTGACTGGGCAGAAATTTCACACTGTACAGTTCAGTGTGGTGATAAAGAGAAAAATTCGAGTTGTTGCATTGATCTTTTTGTTGGTAAAATAATCTTGAAGCTCTGGCTTTGGATAGAGGCAGCAGCTCCCAGCCTCGACACAAAGTGTCTAATGCTCGGCTTTCTCTTTCAAGTTGTAGGATACTGCAGCAGCCTGATGACAGCTTGGCCTTGGTGCAATATCGCATCTCTCTCTCGCACGTCCTTTTGTGCCAACACTGCCAGCCATTCCCTCCTGCGCCAGCAAACAGACTCATCGTGCTGCTCTCTCGCATTGTGCCATCTCCACACGTTTTTTTTTTCCAAGACCCCCTTCCTCTTTCTGTTCATTGCTGTCTAGCCATGATCTAACCATAACCTCTTTCTCTCTCGCTCTCTCTCATTCTCACACAAAAACATTTCACTGCACCCAGCCAAAACAAACCCCACATCACCAGACATGCTCCATTCTGGGATAGATAAGCCGGGTGTTCCTTCCTATAGATATGACTTGTTCCAGGAAAACTAGCTGGCAGGGCATCAGAGAGATCTGGCACATGCATGACTGAGATCATCATGGCAGTGATTACAGCACTCAGCTTGGATATAAAGAGCACATACTGCAGATAGCTGGCTGATTTGCTTCTTAGAATAACTGACAGAGATGGGTTGAGAGGGTCAGTTCCTGATATATCTCCTGTAATCTGAACTGCTGAAGGCCGAAGGACCAAAAGTGGCCTAGGATCAGTTTCAGTGAGTGGACGGTTCAAACAAGGCAACCATTGGTGATACTGTTCCTCTCTCACACAGGCAGACACGTGTTGCAATGCCTGTGGTGACACTGCAGTGGCATTCTTTATCAGAGAGACATCAGTGAGGGGAGACTGAAAAGCACTATTTGGTAACACACAGTGCATGGCAAAACTCTGAATGTAGTCACATTTGATGTCTATATAAGGGTGTCTACAATAATGGTGTCACCAAAATCTTACTATAATCTTCCTTTAATCTATAAAAGAAATAAAAACTTCACTGTATATCTGAATGTTACTGGGGCAGCCATCATGGACAATCAGAATGACCTATTTCCATCATATAATTTGGTATCGGTCCACACTCTGGGTTCTGCGTCTCAACAATTAAAGGCAAAATTGTACCAGAAAATTGGTAGTTCTATGGATGAAAGTCTTGCAAGCCAGACCACTAGCATTTACTAGAGAGTTGTGTTTTATTAATAAACACAGCCAAAAACCGCATACTTTTACAGAATGAGATCATTTGATTGGCAGGAAAGACAACCACAGAACTATTTCTGTGACCCGAAGGCTAACAGACAGGATTATCTTGATTACTAACCACGAATGACTTCAATAAAAATTCCCTTTAATAAGACTTGATTATTTTGTCAGTCCGGTGAATAGATCTTACTCTGAAAAGCTGATTGTGTAGATTTTTTTTTCTCGCTGTAAACTGCAGAGAGTCAATCAGATTGCAGCGGTCAGCGTTCTGGAGCATGTGGCAATAAAATTGTATAAAAGATGCTTTGCAGCTGGCCACAATAGTGAGGGCAGATGATACAGACACAGATCCAGTCGAAACCATTAATATGTAATACATCATCTATTTTGTTTATTTTAAAATGATATTAGTTTTACAATGCAGTTTCATGCCAGGTGTTGGCTTGTTTTTACAGCGATTGCTTGTGAAGTGCCAGAAAAACTGAAACAGATACATAGGCTGGTAGTGGCTCCATGTAATGTAATTGGTTTTGTTTAGCTGGCATTCCATGGGACCTCTGGTACGTCTACAAATGTCTGACAGATGAAAGCTGTGTATACCTTCTTTTCTGATGAGTTATATCCATTCATGTCCTACATTCATGTCCAGACCTCAGTGTTATTGAACACATCTGGGATGTCACGCAACACGCTGTTAAACACAGAAATCCTACACCTCAGAATACAAGAGAATTGTAGACCGCTCTAAAGGACGTATGGTGTTTATTGCCTCCTGAATGTTTCCGCAAGCTTGTGGAGTCCATGCCTCATGGGGGACCTTCAAAGTATTAGATTTTTCTGGCACTTCAATGTATTAGCCTTATAGATCAAGTGCAAATCTCAAAAGCTAAAAATGTCAGACAAATTGTGCCAATTATATTTCCCCCTTTCAAAGGACACTAAAAAGTACAGCTCATTTTGAGCCTTCTTTCTAAGGTAATGTTTACATGACAGTTCCTCAGGGACTTACACACATGACTCATAAACCTATTACATACACACACAAGTGACAGATATAATGGGATATAGTGCTTGTGCTCTAATCTTTCTCTCTCTTTCTCTACCCTTTTCTCTCTCCCTCTCTTTCTATTTATCTATCTATCCACTTTTTTTTTCACTCTCCACTGAGTGAGGGCTTAATCCAGGACAGAGTGCGGACGGGTCCTGGTTGTGGCAGGCCGAGATATTTACAGCAGGATCGTGACCCCATCACTGAGGCTTTATATCTGTGCCAGTGAGTTCACACCAGCTGGGCACAGCTTAACAACATGGTCACATGGTTTCACTGCCATCCAGCCCAAAGCCCTCAGCAATAGATGATGGGCTGTGTGTGTGTGTGTGTGTGTGTGTGTGTGTGTGTGTGTGTGTGTGTGTGGTGGACAAAGAAAGAACTGGTGAATGGTCCTCATTCTGCTAAGTTACAGACATCCATGGTTCCGTATAGGAAGAACTTAGGTTCTGTTTGATCAGCCAGTAACAAACTCGATCATGTGACACCGCTATTAGCCTCCTCGTGTAAAATGGTGTTTTAAACAGAACGCTATGGTAATATTAGCCAGCTGTGCTGCTTGCTTAAATCATTCTCAATTTAATGTGATCTACTTGATGTTATGTGTCAGGCATTAGATACAGATACAAATGCAGGATAACAGCCTGATTCTTGAGACGGGAACAGACCTATGGATACTCAATAAATGAACAGCGTGAACTATAATAGCAATAGCAAAGTGCAAAATCCACAAAAACCTGGTATAATATATTTCAGGTGGGCTTTAACATGACAGTTTCTCAATGTCAAGGATGCTTCCTTAGTAGGCTGGTTCCGTCCAAGTCAGGCCCTTCTAGGATTCCCTTTTCTAGCATTCAGAGAGTACATAATGGACAGTCTAGTTAGCATCCTAGACATCAGAACAGTACTTCAGTGGGATTTGATAACATAGTGTCTTAGAAATGCTACCTTGACTTTGAGAAGCAACTAATGAGTGTGTAAGTTGGGAGTTAGAGTCCGTGGCGGCCATGCTTGTAGGCCGCTTTGTGTTGTGGATGCTTCCAACCATGACGTTATGTAGCTAATCAGGTTCACCAGCCATGGGGCAGCTGTGGCCTAGTGGTTAGGGAACCGGTCTCGTGACCGGAAGGTCGCAGGTTCGATCCCCGCTCAGGGCAAGACACGACTGAGGTGCCCTTGAGCAAGGCACCCAACTGCTCCCTGGGTGCTGTGGTTTGGGGCTGCCCACCGCTCTGGGCAAGTGTGTACACTGCCCCCTAGTGTTCACTGGTGTGTGTGTGTGTG
>JAOVVF010000004.1:6908445-6920062 GCA_028565595.1 Duopalatinus emarginatus
GTGTGTGTGTGTGTTTCACTGCACAGATGGGTTAAATGCGGTGGTCACATTCCTTTGTGTGCAAACACAGTAGGCAAATAGTTCACCTTCTTCACCAGCAAGTAAATTATATTAGTCTAGCTATTTTCATCTGTTTGAGCATATCAATTTTAATTAAAACTGGTAGCCAAGTTTGTTTGCAAGCTAATTACCAATACTATATGGAAAATATTAACATCTACAGTTATTTTTTTCAGAATTTGGCAGACAGGTTTCACATATTAAATCCATTTGTGTGTGTATGGACCTCTTAGAAGCTTATCTTGCTGTTTTATTCCGCTATGAACTTCAAATGTATCAAATATATGCAAATTAACACATGCAGAGACGTATACAATATACGCACACTGGCATCCAAAGTCCACCACATGGCTTAAGCTGGTGGATAATCTAGCCAGGTCCAAATCCTCCTTCACCTTCATCTGAAAGACAGCACACACACACACACACACACACACACACACAGACACACCTCTTAGCAGGGGCCTGATCTAAATGGGGTGAGGTGTCACTGCATAAGATTTCCTGCTGCAGTGACACCTGGGACGCAGTGCAGACGGACCCTAATAATGAACCAACACCAGCACTCAAAATAGACCTGTTCTACATTCAGCACCACTGTGCCCTTCAGACACCTACTACACACACATATACACAGACACACACACACACACACACACCAGTCTAAACCATTAGCACACATAATTTAATGTCCTTTTTAGTTCTGACCTTATTTTAGTGCAGAGGAGTCACGCTCTAGTCAAGGGCTTTAAATGACCCAGAAATTCTTTCCATATATTTCAGTAACCGAGCAGATATGGGACAGGTGGCTCACGATCGTTTCGGTTTTACATTTAAGCTAGTCTGTCACTGAATGAATCACTCGGCTCTCTTCTAACTGGCCTAGTGTGTTCGGCTGATGAAATTTTCCAGGCATATGTATCATAGATTTCTATCGCAGTTGTTAGGCTTTGTGGATTGCAGAAACAGAAACTGGAGAACAAAAAAGAGAATTTGTTCCCCCTCTTTTATTGAAGTGGGCCGTTGATGTGGAATGGCCGTGTCCCTGCTATTTACATGGAGGGCTGATCATTAAAGCCAAAGGATGCTTTTGGTCTCATGAGAGGTTGCTGTATCTTTTTAAAGTCAGGCATCTCGGGCTGAGGGATAAAGGAGGCAAGCCTTCACACGATTCCACTGGCCTCTCTTTCTCGGCTCTCCCTCTCTCTCTCTCTCTCTCTCTCTCTCTCTCTCTCTCTCTTCTCATCTTGTGCTATCTTTCATCCTTTCATCCGATACGCTCCAACTACTGTTTTTCAAAGAGCCCTGAAAGTAGGACACAAACTTTAGGATGGAGAGAGAGAGAGAGAGAGAGAGAGAGAGAGAGAGAGAGAGATTTACGACCATACACACACACACAAAAGAGCGACAGAGACAGAAAGAGAATTAAGGTATTACGTATAACAACACAGATGGTCTGAAGTATACTTGAGGATATACCTAAATAGAATTTAATCTAATTTCCCTGCTGTCTGGACATCACCATCTTTTGCATCGAATGGAAATGAAGCGTGTTGTCAACACTGTTGTCTTTTGTCAACAGTATTTTCTATTCTTGAACATATGTGTGTTTGTGTCTGTGTGTGTCCGTGTGTGTGTGTGTGTGTGGGTGGGTAGATGTGGGTACATGTACAGTATGTGTGTGTGTTTGTTTAATACCTCCGGCAAGACTGAGACAAAATTAGGTTGTTTGAGGGCAGCAGGACTTCTGGCACTTTTGGCCCAGTGTGGCAGCTCTTATCAGGAGCAGGAGGAAGGTGGCTCTAGCCCTGATGAAGCATGTAGATAAGATAAGGCTGAGGCCACAGAGTCACATGGCCACCTGATTCATGTCTACAGTTAGTAATCCATGGACTGCTGTGTCTCCTAAAAATCCATCATTTTTTATGTATTCTTTTTTTAATTTGTATATCATGTAACCTTATTTATCAACTTTTAATCTATTGTATGATATTGTTCGATTGCTTGTGGATTACCATGGCAAGGACTACAATACCCAGCAGCCCCAGCAGGGCATGTGAGATTCATCATGCTCTGACGCATGCTCAGCCTTCATTGGGTGTTAATTACATTTATGTTGTCATTGGTGTTGTGTCAACCTTTAGGTTTTAGTTCATGTACATAAACTCCACATTTTTACTGTGTCTGGATAACCAGATGTCTCTAAAGTGTGTTTCCTTGAGTTTATGTTTACCAAGTGCCTAGTGTTTTAAACAGCACTTACCACAAGTGTTTTATTCCTCTTATACCACAACAAATGTAGAAGATGAATCCATTGTGTATTACTTATGCATAACAGCACAGTGAAATTCTTTATTCACATATCCCAACTTGTTAGGAAGGTGGGGTCAGAACACAGGGTCAGTCATGATGTAGTGACCCTGGAGCAGAGAGGGTTAGGATCTCTGCTGAGGGGCCCAGCAGTGGCAGCTTGGTGGTGCTGGGTCTTGAACCCACTAACCTTCTGATTAGTAACCTGAATCCTTAAATCTATCAGTGCCCTACCAAACAACCTTTACCAACATTTATATTAGTCTGTGTTGTGTATATAAACCCTGTAATTCCTTTGTCACTCCACAAAGTATTTGGAAGCTTTGCTAATTCATACCAAGGCTTTTGTTGTGTTTTGCTAATTCTGGTGTTTTTAACCTTGATTTTGCTCTTGCCTTTGCCCAGGATGACCATTTAGCCTTTTCCTGTTTCTGAGTTTGGACTGTGTTTTGGACATGATTCTTGGTTTAATAGACACCTTCATTTGTATCTACAACCTGCTCTGGCGAGTCATTCTACACGCCACCTTTATACACCTATACATCATACTAAAGCTATAAACAGTCAGTTATTATGCATGTAAAGATATCTGTCTTGCTGCTTCCTGCTGTCAGAATACATACTAATCATCACAAAGGGCCAACACTGCAGACAGACTTTCACAAATAAAAAATACCAAAAACCTTTTTTTTTTTTGGTAAGCTTATTATTATAAGTTTTAAATTATGTAGATATTCAGTGTGTAACAATGACAGGTACAGAGACTTGCTAAGACAGATTTAGGACACAAGTGCAGGTGTTTTAATGAAGTGTTGTATAATAAGTCAGGCAAACAAAGCCCAAAACATTCATCTAAAATCATGGTCTCGGGACAGATAAAGTCAGGTAATCAGCTATCAACACTCAAGCAGGGTGAACCAAAGTCAAAAACTGGCTTGAAATATTAGCATCAAAACAGTAAGACTTGGTACTCTCTTAGTACAGCTTCCTAATACTGCATAGTGACTTTAAATACACAAGTAAGGAGCGAACTCAGAACAGGTGAGACTAATCAGGATAATGACTGACCTGAAAACAGGTGCAAAAAACAGTAAACAGGGAAACTATATAAACATATATGGTGTGACACCACCATATAAGTCCTTGGAGAATGAGATATTAGTATATATGAAAAAAGTTATATGAATAACAGCATTAATATAAACCTGTGATTTGAATTACCGCTAGCACTACTGGACTGAGTGCTGTAATCTAAAGCATTTATTTACTATTTATAAAAATGTTTATGTGATACTACTAAGTCTATACAGGAAAATGAATTAGTAACTGCTCTGTTTATAGAAGAAATGTTATCAGAGCAGGTCAAATCCAATCTGAGAGGATATGACAGTGAGCTGATTTACAGATGTCTGGCCGACAGGAGCATATTAATATCCATGCAGCACTGTCCAGATAAGCATCAGTTAATATTATAACATGGGGGGAAATCTGTCTCGTATTAGATTCTTACATCACATTCAAGGGACTGAAGAATCTTCACATGCCCTCATTTTGTCAAGACATCTGTGTAGATCAAAAAGTTCTCATATACTCATTAATGACATGTTTTGGTCTTTGAACACAAGCCTTCATTTTTTCCACATATGGCCCAAATGGTGTGTCCTTCACATTCACCCTGGGACTGGAGATAAAAATCAATGTTTAGCTAAATCTGACATTTCAGACCATGATGCTATTGCAGCTGACATGGCGAGCAATATATTAACAATGCTTGTCACTAGAAAACAAACCAATAACATAAACTGTAAAATAAATGGCTGCAATTCAGTGTTAGTGTTGGCGAATCGGTTCTGCTAAAGGCCTGCAGGACTTGTAGCTTTTGCAGGTCTCTCTATATATATCTCCCAGGGATAGAATATTTTCTGGGGTGCTGGAGTTGTTTTAGATACTGGCAGTTGTGCATGTGTATGTGTGTGTGTAGTTGTCGCCATGATTATTTATAGTGGGAGTGAAGCAGCTGCTTTGACACCTTTGGGAAACTGTTTGCCCCAACAGCAGCCAGTGCCGAAAGCTCAGGATTTGCTTGGTGTGTGTGTGCAAGTGTGGCCATGAGCCTTACTTAGGGGACTTGGGGACTAAAGGAGGCAGCCTATCCTCCATCCTTTCACTGCACTGTCTAATGTAGAAATAAAGATTAAGAAAGAAAGAAACACACACACACACACACACACACACACTTAATGCCTTGTCTTTCCATTTGTATTGCAGTCTTGCTGCTATCTCTGCTAAATGCCTTGTAAGCGATTTCTAAGCTTCTTTTATAACAATAGTAAAAGGTGTTGGCATTAATATAAACCATGCACAAGTATGCAATTCAGCCGCCGCTTCTTTCATCTGCTGCTTTCAATAAACCAGCCGCTATTTTTACGTGCGAGTGCGTGTCTGATTATTACCTGACATCACGTTGATAATAGACATGGCTGGTGCTGTGCATGAGATGTTTGTGTGAAACACACTCAGGTCACCATGGTTGCACATCCTCCTGCTGGTGGAGGGCCCTGGGGCTGTTTTTAGAGTCTTTGGATGAGAGCTGTTTTTGGCTCTTTTTTTCTGATGAAGCTGAAGAGCAAACCGTAATGGCATTTACAAATAAAGTGTGAAGATCTTTTATCGCAGTTTCTGTTCATGCTGGTTCAGTGGCCTAGATTAAAGGAGGAGGAGGAGGGAGGGGGGGGGGTGTTATGGCCAAAAGCAGAAATTATTATGAACCATTTCACTATGCCCTTAGAAACACTGGAACCTTTTTAATTGGTCCCAGGTACCGAAATGTGTTTTGTTAATGTCACTAATGCAGTTATTTTTCTCATGCCCATCAGCCTTATACCCAATTGCTCAACCTTCATACTGTATATAAATATATACTGTATTTATATTTTTTTGTTCTTAAAAAAACAATAATTTTTTGCTCGTATGTGTGTATGTTTAGAATGAATTTTCTGTTCATTGCAGAGAATATATTCTCTATTTAGACAAATAAAAATAAGAAGCTCAAATAATACATTTGTAACTGAGCTGATATAGCTAACTAGGTAAAAATATATAGGAAGGGATTATTTATAATCACACAATTCGTGTCACCCAAATGAGGATGGGTTCTCTTTTGAGTCTGGTTCCTCTCAAGGTTTCTTCCTCTTGCCGTCTCAGGGAGTTTTTCCTTGTCGCTGTCATGATTGCTCATCAGATTTATATACATGTATGCAGAAGTGGGTAGTAACACACTACATTTACTCCATTACATTTGCATGAGTAACTTTCTGGATAAATTGTACTTATAAGAGTAGTTTTAACGCAGCATACTTTTTACTTTTACTTGAGTATATTTGTGAAGTTCTACTTTTACTCTGTTACATTCAGCTACATTTTGATTGCTACTCGCTACTTATTTTTATCTCTTTGTTTTGTTTTGTTTTCCGACAAAGGCTCTGTTGCATGACTGTGTCTCACCAATCAAATGTAGCCACTAGCGACGTTTGACTTCGTTTCACCAATCAAACAGAGCCAAGACGTCACATGACTGCACACAAAATCCGTGCAAAAAACACAGATGGAACAGAACACAGGAGCACGATACAATGGCAGAGACAACGGCGTGCGTTTTACAAC
Organism: Duopalatinus emarginatus; assembly: GCA_028565595.1. NCBI lineage: Eukaryota > Metazoa > Chordata > Actinopteri > Siluriformes > Pimelodidae > Duopalatinus > Duopalatinus emarginatus. Next base: position 6,914,479 of record JAOVVF010000004.1, read on the forward strand.
AAGCCAAAGAGAATTTAATTTATTTTACTTTGTAAAGATTTAACTAATTATTGTTTTAGATTTTGTTCAGGTGTATTGTTTGACATCCTGATTATTAAACTAAGAGGTTACTCAGCAGTTACTCAGTACTTGAGTAGTACTTTTTACTCTTAGTCAAGTAATTAATTGGGTGACTACTTTTTACTTGAGTCAAATTATTCTAAAGTAAATGTATGTATGCATGTATGATCCAGATCCTGTATTTCTGTAAAGCTGCTTTGAGAAAATGTCCACTGCTAGAAAGCGCTATACAAATACAATTAATTTGAACTGAATTGAACAATTGGGAATTGTTGACATTTTCCTCAGATGTGTTGGAGAACTACTGAAAAAAAGACTCCATGTGACTAAAATGACACTTTAATACACCAGAGTTGAAATATAGTTGTTGATATAACATTAGCTGAGTTGTAGCATCTCAGTTGGTGGAAGAAGGTCCCCTAAACTCAGAGGACTGTCATAGAAAAGTGTGTGAGCTACGAAATCTGCCATACTCTCTCTCTCTCTCTCTCTCTCTCTCTCTCTCTCTCGCCCTTCTTTCCCCCTGCCCTACCTGTCCTATCTCTCTGCAAACATTTCATCATGAAAAGCCCCGGATTTCCAACATTAATCCTCTTTGTAGCTTCAAAAAGCCATAATGAGAAGTTGAGGCCTCTCCTCTCTCCTTTTCATTACAGTAATGGTGGCAGGAGGCTACGTGTCCTGGGTACATGGCAACCACGTTTCCACACTGAAAAATCACAGCCGCCTAGTGAAGACGTCTTTCTCCATGTTGACGACAGTGTTAATTATACAGCGCTGTAAGAGTGGGGAGATAATGCGTATATACTATACAGACAAAACAGAATGAAGTTACAGCTACATTATAATATAGTAAACTGATTCAACAGGTAGCTCAGTGTTAGCTCACTAGCTAGTTTAGCTGTAGCCAACCTGCATTATGTAACATGGTGTTGTATTGTTTGGTTGTTGGGAGTTAGCCTTGTGACTGGAAGGTCCCCAATTTAATCCCCTATACTGTCAAGACATGACTGACATGACCTTGAGCAAGGCACCTAATCTTTGGGCACTGTGGATAGGGGCTGCCCACCACTCCAGGCAAGTGTGTTCAAATTCAAAGGCCAAATTCCCTATGTGTACAAGCACAGTGGTCAATGAGTGGTTCACGTGACTTTCTTGTTATTTTGCTAGTTTAGCCCCAGCAACAGGTCCTTTCTTTGTAGTAACTGCTTTGATAAAGGGTACTATTTGGAAAGTTTGACCAGTACTGGTTGACAGCATTGCAGAGACATATAAGAGGAAATGGAAGCAATGTACATTTCTAAACGTGTACAATATATTACACTCACTGCTAAGTTGAATCAAGTGGAAGAGCCCTACAGTATTAGGTGTAGGTGATTTTAATGCATCAATCAGACTGTAGTGCCTGTTCAGGCACAAGTAGGTTCATGTACAGGCAAAAGAAAAGTGAAATAAGACTCATCCCATTCATAGGAACTGATCACGTAAAGAGATGCCACAGAAGGGAGGGGTAGTGTGAGTATAAGTGCAACAATAAATTTTCCCTTCTTACATGCAGACACAGGCTCTCTCTCTCTCTCACACACACACACACACACACACACACACACACACACACACACTGATCAATCACAGGATGGGAGTTTAACAACATTGCGAGATTCCTCCCACTTCCCCTTTCAGTTCTGCTGGGAATGACATCATTAGTGAGGAAACGCCACTCGTGTTTTGTTTTGTATTAAATCAGGCTTTTGCTCGCTCACAGAAGACAAGTGACAAGTCATCGTGAACTGTCCAAATAGGACAGATGAACAGCACGCTATATATAACTGTAATGTAGGAGTACAGTCAGCTCCAGAATCATTGGCCTTTAAGTTAATGGGAAACTGTTAAACAGTTAAAGAAACTACTTACTTTAATAAATATGTATTAATTGTAGTACTTTCTCCCAAAAACATTTGTGGAAAATATATATATATATAAGTCATGAGATCTCAGCGTTCACTGAAGTGCCAGAATAATTGGTTCACCAGTATAATGCATGGTAGGTCCCCCATAGGGCATGGACTCTTTAAGGTTGCATAAATATTCTGTTGACAATGAGCACCATACTTCCTGCAGACCGGTCCATGTATTGTATTGTATTCCCAGGTGAAGAATTTCTGTGTTCCACAGCGTGATGCATGGCATCCCATATGTTTTCGATAAAGACTTAGATGTGACTGGCAAAACCTGAAATTCAGATGAGTGTTCCTATAACTATAATTTGGTGTCTTTAGACGTGTGTGGTGGTGTATTGTCCTGTTGGAAGAGGCCAAACCCACCGGAATGAATTGCAGGATATGAACGGGTGTAACTTGTCAGAAAGGAGGCACAAATAGCCGTCACCTGTCAGATGTTTGTAGATGTACCAGGGGTCCCATGGAATGGCAGCTAAACAAAACCTATACCATTATGGAGCCACCACCAGCCTCTGTATTTTGCATAGGCTCACCTGTACCAGTTTTTCTGGTGCTTTAGTGTATATATATATATACATATATATATGTCATATTTCAAATGACATATATTCTGTTCACTAAATAGCATTTGTGACGTTTTTATTTAGCTGGAATAGTTGGGAAGTCAATATAATACGCATTGTGTGTTTGTGTGTGTCTGCACTCAGACTCATGAGGGCTGCTGAGCTGGCAGACAGACAGTTTTTCCTGTTAGAACACGACAGGATGTTTCCAGGAACCCAGATCCCCCCCACTTCCCTCCACTCTCTGTCTCCATCTCTCTTTCTTTCCATGAGCCTTTGTCAAATTTCAGCTAGCTTTAGCCAGGTGAAATGTTTCTCCCAAGCATCTGACTGCCAAACACTGCAGGCAGTTAGAGAGGAGCAGATTCGGGTGTACTCAGGACATACTGCACATGCACAGAGAAAGATTTTGGAATAGACAGAATATACTATTTGAGACAGTAAGATATCTGGAATGTAGATATAAACGGAAAAGACACTGACGTCACTGAAGGATAATATTTCCACTCAAGCATCGTACCATTAATAAAGACTGTGTGTGTATACTGTATGTGTGTGTCGATGTGAGTGAAAAGGGTAGGTCACTGATTCCTCATGTCAAGGCCAGGCCAGTGCCAGACACCGCCCACCCCTCTGCTTAGTCAACGCGTTGCCTGTAGCTCTGGTCCAGAGTCTTGTCTCGAGTTTCTCCTGCCTCTGCCTTGCCCTTGGTTTAGGTCACAAGTCTCAAAGTCGAATGAAGTGTCCCTGATGGCTTCAGCAGACGCCGGGACACCTGATCCACTTCTATAAATCACCGCCTTCTGGGGAAATGAAGTGGTCCAATGAGCCTGAGCTCAGCTTGTGAAATGCGACGCTGCACCGGAGCCTGCACACACGGGTCAGATGCCATACCGCTCTGACAGGCCCACAACAGCTAAATATAACACGCTCACCAAGGACACTGGGTAATGAGAACAGAGCTAGTGCATTTCTGAATATGTGCACGGAGACACTCATACACATATCTAACAATAGCAAGCACTAAGACCTTCACAACTATCAACAACAATAACTAGGTTTACACGCAGCATAATGATGCATTAATAACTTGATATTTTGGTTTAATAGGAATGTTAAGCTTTTATAAGAACATATGAGGTCAAATAAAGGGTCAATCCCAATGAAATCCTCATGACCAGGTAATAATCTAAATATTATTTACGCATGTATATACTGAAATACCGGAAAAACTGGTTCACTATTCTAATACTTGGTAAGTCCCCCATAAGACATGGACTTCATAAGCTTGCGGAAATATTCAGTAGTCAACAAACACCATACTTCCTGCAGAACGCTCAACAATTCTGTTGTATTCTGAGATGTAGGATTTCTGTGCTCCACAGCGCATCGCATGGCATCCCAATTGTGTTCGATAACACTAAGATCTGCTGGGAACAGCAAAACCCTAAACTCAGATAAGTGTTCCTCTAACCATAATTTGGCGTTTCGAGATGTGTGGTTGTGCATTGTCCCGTTGAAACAGGCCAAACCTATCAGAATGAATGCAGGACATGAACGGGTGTAACTCATTCTTTTGTCAAAGACATTTGTAAATGTACCAGAGGTCCCATGGAATGCCCACCTCCAGTCTGTACCAGTCCTTTTTACAGTCTGTACCAGTTTTTCTGGTACTTTCTGTGTATTTCTGTAAAGGTGGACTCTGACCAAAGACTGCTGGCAAGCGAAATAAAAGCATTAGAAAAAACATAATTGCATGTGACACGTCAATCCGTCTTCATGACTACTGTTCTGTAAGGACATTTTGGAATACAATTTGCTGAGACTGGCATAATTGAAACAAATACTCCAGCATTTCTCACAAGAGAAAATAAGTGGACTCACAATTCAGTTATAACACAAGTCCATTGGGCAGGCAGGTCGGAAAAAATGCTTATCACGTTTTTGTAGCGTGGAATTTTTTAGCACGGAAATTAAACCCATTCGTTTTTTCTGGGAAGGAACTACTTTTCCGTTTTACAAAAGTAAATGTCGCTCTATGATATGGAAAAGCCTTAATTTCTGTCTGATGGCATATTATTAACACAAAAAAGGAAAGAACGAGAAAGCAGAAACACTGAGAAAAAGGTTGCGCAATTTTTGAAAAGTTGGATAAACCTACACGAGGCGTTTTTTGTTTCGTCTTAAGACGTTCTCGTTTTATCTTATTCTTAATGGCTGTCTGTTCTTGTTACAGGCAAATGTGAGGAAATTCCTGTCTTTGGTAACCACGCGTGTGTCACACATGCAGTGTAAAGAAAATTCGCTTTGGAATATTCCTTTAATAGTTCTTAAAAATAAACAAGGTGATCAAGCAGTCAGTTGGCGAATGTGCTGGGCTAATTTTAGCTACTCATTACATTCTGACACACCTCTCAACTTTCTCATCACGCCATTTTCTGTGCAACATACATGCAGATAAAGATATTTGACATCTTCAGCAAGTCTGGAACAGGTCTTGTAAACTTTATCCATGTGGCCAGAGTTCAGAGTACGGCTTGAACATTTTGTAACACTCCTATGAAACCATAACTAAGGTGAGGCATCCTGATAGACAGCTTTTAAAATACCAGCACACACCATGAGTCTATTTGAAGCAGAGTGGTTCAGACTGGCTGGAAAGGCCAAGGGGATAACAGATGTGATGATGTGCTTCTAAACCCTTCCTCGATATCTGACACCATGGAGCAGAGCAGACATCTCGGCAGCACTTGCAGTCATCAGTGGCTGACCACTCAGACTGTAGTGCAGTCCTAAAGATGGGCATTATTTCTTAGGGATATCTCATGAAGGATTTAGAGATGATGGCGTGACATACTGCTGACAGTTCATGTCTGTATTCTTGATAATGAAGTAAGTAAAGCGTCTGCGATATACTGTGTGCGTGTGTCTGGCCAAAATAGCTTATCCAAAGGCGGTGGTAATGGTGGTGGGGGTTGGGGTGGGGGGGGGGGGGGGGGG
>JAOVVF010000004.1:6932453-6965237 GCA_028565595.1 Duopalatinus emarginatus
ATAGATAGATAGATATAGATATAGATATAGATAGATATAGATATAGATAGATAGACAGATATATGAGACTCTAAATGTATGCTGCGTTTGTTTAGGTCATGCAAAGGAAAATAAATTTAAATATGCCTTTTTGTACTTACAGTGGTTCCTGGAGTCTTTAAAGAATATTCACCCAAAAATCATACAACGCCATTATGCGCACTGTTATGCAATCCACACTTGGATCGTGCAAACGCCAGCATTGTTAAGACTTGCACCAGAACTGACCCGTAAGCCACAATATTGCTCGGAGCGCCAGCCCATAATTCCGCATTCCGGTCGCCGTGGCAACGCAACGTCACGCGGGTGACCGACTATACGTCTGATCTGCGGTGCACATTTAAATTGCGCTTATAGTAAACTCTTCCCTGTGACACACACACACACACACTCACACACTGTTATATCACACACACCGCCGTGCACCAAACAGGCAATTAGCCATGTGTAGTTTTTGATATACATTCTTCTTTTACTACCATTAAAACTTCCTCTTCCTTCTTTTGAGGGTGCGTGTTGTGTTGCCAGATTGGGACTATTAACACACCTTTCAACCTCGATCTGTGCATCTGGTCATCTTAAACACTTAATAAATGAAATCATTTTTGAAATATAAATGGCATGTTTTTAAAATACATAATTCGTGCATTTATATTATTTATTTAAAAAAACAACAACAACTGGCAACCCTGAGAACATGTGACAGCCAACGTCGGTAATGAATTGAGCTTCAGGGAAGTGGACTTTGTTCAGACTTGAAGCTGATCGGCTTGACTCATGTAGACCGAGCCCATGTGATTCAGCAAAGCTTCAACTGGCTCACATTCAGGTTCAGCACTAAGTGGAAAGCCCCATGTCAAAGACAAGTCTTACCATGTGCTCTTCCTTATTGTTGTTTTTATGAGCACCCAGGCGTGAGTCATAGCTTTAACCAGCCCCAGACACATAGTTCTTTTTTTTTTTTTTTGGATCAGATATGTGACGGCTAAGCCGTAACTCGTCCGGTTTGAAGAATGTAAGGTTTTTAATTGAAGGGTTATTAAAGGCCATTAAAACCTCATTTAAAAGTATGATAATGGCAAAGCCTTTGTCATCAAACAATAGAAGCTTTTTCTTTAAACTTTCTCCAACTATTTCTAACTCATAAATCTGAAAAAAAAAAACCCAGTTCCCTTAATGTAATCATTTATACTATTAATTTAACAAGACTTTATCATCAGTTTAATAAATCACATCCGCAGTTGAGTAAGTAGCTTGGCATGATGGTGGAGTGTGTAGCGTTGCTGGTCCCTGGTTTGATCCTGATCTCACGTTACAATGCTGGGCAGAGTTTAACATCTTCTCCTTATGCCTATGTAGGTTTCCTCCCACCTCCCAAAAAACATGCCAGCTATGCGAAATTGCCCTAAGGTGTAAATTTATGTGCATGATGTCCTATTTGGGGTGTGTTTCTAGGATGGACACCGGATCCACTGCAGCTCTAATCAGAATACGAATGTACTTAGTAATTCTTAGCTAACTAGCTACTAGTCTGTCCAATAGGATGAAGCCAACCGATTTAAATTTTCTAATGTTGAGGCACTGGAGAGCCCATGTGCATGTTTGCTTCAATATTACATGTGTTTTCATTAGGTGAGTTGGATTAGTAATGAACTAAGATGCTCATCACTTGTAAATATATAGTGTATGTAATAGATAGATAGATAGATAGATAGATAGATGTGTATCCATATTCCATTAGAACCCTCATCTGATTCTTTGGAACATGGAACATTTCCAGATAGCTATAAATTCAGCAAAACTTTTTTTGTGTGTGTGTGTGTGGTTGATACTTAGTGTAATCACTGTAAATCTAGTTGTATTAGTCATATGAGTCATTTTAGCAATTTTCCTATACACGTGAGGGAAATGGTGCAGTTTCTGATCCTAGCTGACACACATACAGGCAATTTAGGTCTCGGAGACGTCACAACCTTGTTTGCTAGTTGAGAAGAGGTCACACAACAATAAATGTAAATGTAATATGTCAGTGTTATTAGACAGCACTCTTTCTTTGTAATAGCTTATGTAATTTCCATGTGCTAAACAGATTCATAAACAGATTCATCTCACACAGATGTCCTTACATGATTAATCAAGGTAACCTACTTTTCTTTCAGCACATAATTAACTACAGTCAGCAACTGACTTGCTTAAAGATGTAAAATGGAAATATTTCGAACTTTCATTTAACAGTGAATAATGGTCCCATCTTCCCAATTAGCAAATGAGATACACATTCTAGTTTCGGGATCTAATTACTGCACATTTTGTCAGCACTGACTACATACATGTAAACTATATGTGATATTTTTTTCGTCTTGTTTTTGCTGTCATCATGTATATACATGGTGATTGGCTTACTGGTAATGAGCTAAAAATTTAAAACCAAAGCTAGGTTATGTTTAGCATTGCTCACTTGGCTTTCTTTTACATTTAGTGTACATTTAATGCTTGTGTTTTCGTCTTGTCAAAAACACATACATAAGCTACATCTGAAAGCACAAGCAGCACATATGACTTCATTTAAAAGAGGAAGTGGGATGTTTTGAAGATTTTGGACGTCATCAAACGGCTCACCACCAGCTCTTTTCTGCTACTACAGATAGAGCAACGTGTAGTTTCCCCCCCCCCCCCCACACCTCAGATATTCAAACATGTCAGCTTGGAAAGTACAATATTAATTGACATTGATGTCTACTTTCTACTACACCATACAGAGGAACTCTATTATCTATTGTCTCGTCAGCTTTTGGTGTTTTATGAGAGGAAGCAGATTTCACGTCGACATTAGTCAGTAATTCGGATCAGATCTGCCTCTTACATAAGCATTTTCGCTGCTCTCATTTCAGCCCCAGCTGACTAAACGAAGCTGCAGCTCTCTGTAGAGTAGAATTACGACATGCAGTTCACTTCCGTCTCAAATGCACTAGTCAGCAGACACACACACACACACACACACACACACACGGCCACGTCGCTGAACAGCGTGTTCCGTTTCTGTACAGCCGCGGGCAAAACAGTCAAATAAAGCGACAGACTACTCGCTTTGCATACTGTACAATGTACAGTCTCCTGGCGGCCAGCATTCTGTGGCAAATGGCAGCACAACATTTTTTTGGGAGAAACAACTATTTGTAACAAAGATACAAGGTTATTAATAAATGAACGACAAGATAAAAATGGTATACTAAAAATATATACACACCCAGAAACACAGCAGCTTTAACACTTTTACTACTACTATCACTACTACTACTAATACTACTACTACTACGACTAATAATAATAATAATAATAATAATAATAACAATACACTGAAATTTATGGCATTTTGTCCTTATGGCCCTTATCCAGGGCGACATACACTTATCTTCATACAGCTGAACTGCTGGCGGTTAAGGACATTGCTCAAGGGCCCAACAGTGGCAGCTTAGCAATGGTCACAATCTTCTGATCAAAGTACAACATCTTAACATCTGAGCTACCACTGCCCAAAAATACCATATCCATAATACAAAAATAATCAATGACAAAGTGGTTTGATGTGGCCTAGCACACGTAGTTACTGTTACCACTCTCATTTATTGGTTTATTCCTCTTATATCCCAGTAATGTGTTGAAAATTACAATTTATTAATGAACAACACATTATATTTTTAATGGTCAACATTTAATTTTGTGAATTGTCTGAGAAACGAGATAGTTCCTGTTCTGACTCTGTGTTATATCAGATATAAGCAGTCAGTCCCTCGCTAGCCTCTCGTTTTCACTTCTTCAAGTTTATAAGACAAAAAAACCCTGACTTCTCATATTACCCGGAAACCCGAAGGTCCTCTGTTCTGAAGACTCTCATGGGGCACAAAACATATCGACTCCTGACAATGGAGTCAATATTCATTTTCCATAAATATTAATAAACATCACCTTATTTGAATTATAACCAGTACTACTGTAAAAACTGAGAAGCTGCTGTTATTGAAAATTACTCTACACCTTCTGTCTAATCTGATAGTAATATATATTATACTGTATTATACTATATTACATTATATTACATCATCTTCTGACACTGTTTGGGTAAGCATGTGAAATTGTTCATCACAAAGCATACTAGTTCACCACTGTGATTAATGCATATCTCTGCTTACGCCCACATTTCCGCCTAGTCCATAACAGTGGCTTTGCCCTTCTGAGATGCCAATGTCTCTACAAGGGTAAACCCCCTAGTCAGATGGTTAGATAAGCCTGCTCAGTAGTGTGGGGACATCCCTAACCCATGACAGATTTGTTTTGAGTAAACTTAACTCCGCCATCATCATACCATCACCCTCGTCGCCTCATAACGCCTTGACCTGGAAGCTGTTGTTCTATTTTGGGCTATTTTCGCTTTATTGAACACATACTGTGACTTCATTGTCTGTGTCATACAAGTTGCATGCACACAGATGTAAGCATGATTGGATTAAGGCAGCACTGGCTAAGGCAGTGTACTGCAACCTTTGCCAAAAGGGCAGAATACAGGCGGTGTCACAGAAATTGAGAATGATATTGACTTGTAAAATGTAAAAAAAAAAATCTCCAGCCTGAAAGGTTCCTTTTTTTGTTTAAGTGTCATGATTGTTATTGTAACAGTAAATGCAATCTTGAATTGCTGACGATTACTATTCTTGAACGAACAGCTCAAACGCCCCTCTTTTCTACCAGAATGAAAACAGTGCACTCAAGAGTTGTCAAGCACAAAGGAAAAGCAGAGCAGCAGTTTGAATGAGCACTTAATTCAAGGTTCTGCGCTTTACCATTCGTCAGCCCCTCAGGACGCTTCCTGGAATTGTTGGCCAGACAAACAGTTTGCACACACGGCCTGACTGTCAGTCTGTCTATTTGGCTTAGCTGATTCACATGGGAGGAAGTCCACTAGTCCACCACTGGGCTGGGTGGGGTAGTAGTGGTGATAGGAATCGGTCAGGTGATCATCAGCCAGTCTATAAATGCATACAAGCATGAATGGACACCTAGCATTGATTAGTAACATCCACGTGCTGTTTACTCCACTTCTGTTCACTGCATGTTTATTCGATGGTAACACAGCACCAGATTGCTTCACTCAGCTTGCCGGTTACACATGTATTCGGTTTGAAAGACGGCGTTCTGAGGCTTTTTTAAGAGCCTTCCTGGAATAAGATGCAGTCTCTGAAATGAGTAATCTGATCTAAGCGGGCGTTACGTGGGACTACAGGAAGTAGGTATAGCGCCTGCACTGTTTCAGTGTCTCGCTCTTTGCCGACTTGGGACAACTCACGCTGCTTATCTTTAATAATTGAACAAATAGCTTTGTGGTGCATTCCTTTGATGTGTTAAAGCCATTTAATTTTTTATGACATATCTTTTATTAAGAATTCTGGACATGGCACACAGCTTTGAGGTCCCGGAGTGTGAAAAGCATCTTGCAAGTTGTTTGAAGCGTCTGCTGCCAATGACTCAACAACAGCATTGCAACATATAAACACATGCATGACATGATGTAATTTTTGCTTTTGCTATTGCAAAATAGAACAGAACTGAGCAAGCAAAGCCACGTATACACGTTACACTCTCTCCAGCAAGCTGCCAGCCTGCATATGAACATATTTAAGAGGTAAGAACAAATCTAGATGCAGATATGAGTGATGTAATCTTTCGGAGAGCCCTTCTTGGCCAGCATGAGTCACTTTTCTCATCGGCCTACTCCTTCCACCGGAAAGCGTTGCTATGGCAACCACAGCCTTATCAGGATAGCCTGTGTGACTAACCGCTTCCTGTTTACAACATTATGATTGCTTTCCGCGTTCAGCTCTGCAGACCTCCAGCAAAGTAGCACGCACACACACACACACACACACACACAATGCATGCACACACACTTATGCTAGAGTGTCAAGCAATGAGGCCAAGGGTCTTTTCCACAGAGCATAAAAAATAAAGTGCAACGTCCTGTTACATACTTAACCATATGCAGCCCTTCTACCGCTAATGGACCTGGTTTTATTTACTCGCTCAAAGCAAAATCCACAGGCCAGTGTGTGTGATTTAAGGTGATTGGAAAGCATGCGCCACATTTCAGCCTGGCTGGCTCCAGCCGCTGAGTGGGCAAGCACTAAATCGCAGCGTCACCTCCACTCTAGGGCGCCGAAGGACAGAGCCGAGTGAAATACTCCTCTCCCAGGGAGGAGCACAGAGAGAATATATGACTATTGGCAGATCACGACAGCCCGTAAACAGATCAATGCAGAGAAGAAATGGATGTCAGCCTAAAAAGGAGCATCTGGTTTGTAAAAGAAATCTATGTAGCTGTTTGTTTCTGTTCATTGTGATGTATGCAACAAGCTTGTGGTATTGAGCGGCACTAATCAACAAAAAGGTTGAGTTCAAATCATAGGACTGTCACTGAGCCACTGCTGGGCCTTTGGGCAAGACCTTTTACCTTTAAATGTACTGTGCTCAGATTGGACTCGCTCTGAATATACATATAGGTGGTGGCAAATGAAAGGAAAAACCACTGTAACGTGTGAAGGACTATACGGTTGGCACAATCCACCAGAACAGCTCCAGTGTGTCTCAGCATAGATTTGAGTCTCTGGAACTGAACTGGCGAGATAAACACTGTTCTTTTTCGTTTTTATTCTCAGTTGATGATGGTGGTAGAAACACTGTCTAACACATAACTCAATGATCGGTCATAGGTGTTGGACTTGGGTTGAGCTCTAACAATTGTGAAGGCCATAGCATATGACTTACGTAATTTAAATTTTCCTAAAACCATTCAATCAGTGCTCATACATAGTGGATGGGGGTGGAGTCATCCTGGAGGAGACCACGCCAGGAAATGTTTCATTATAGAATAAAAGTGATCAGTCAGAAAAAAAGTTGTACTGGGATCAAGAGGAGGCACTCCATGCCAGCAAGATAAATAAATAGCCTTCGATGTGGAAGGGATCAGATGTCATCAGTCTAATGGAAGTGTAGAGAAGAAAAGGTAAAAAAAGAAACATTCCAATTATCAAAATAAATTAAGACTAAGCAGTTTGTATTAAACACAGAGGTAGGAGCAGAGACTGTGAGTAGGATTAAGGCCGAACAGATTACATAGGAGATCTGGAAAATGTGACGAACAACCTGGCAACAGCAGTGCAACCATGTGAGATGGTGCTTAAGAGAAAGATGCAGGGCATCTTTTGATTATTGTGTTAGAATTATTATTTAAAGCAGGGCCTTGAGGCTATTGCTAGGGAAATTATGAAAGGAGAAAAAAAACAATATAACAAATAGCAGGTTCTCCTTTTATTAGGGGCAGAGATGAGTCTAGCATTTTTCAAAACAGTGGCTTCAGAAAAAGACTAGGAAAGGCACACCCAAAAGTCTGGAATCGGCACACCCAAAGACACCCCCCCACACACACAGCATTTAGGAGATGAAAAGAGCCAGATATAAAATGGTGCACTTTGTGGGGGAACGAGTGTTGAATAGCTTTCCACTCGAGACTGAAGAGGAGGAGGTGATGTCACATAAAATCTCTCTCTCCCTCTCCCTCCATCTCGCTCTCTCCCAATCCTCTTTGCAGGCCTGGAAAGGAGAGCGGCAGGCTGCCAAGGCAAAGGCTGCTGGGAAAGGGTGGACGCTGCCAAGCGGGGCCTCAGTCGCCGGCGTCAGAAGCACACATCTTTGTTCTCTGAAACCTGGTGTTCTGCCACGGGCCTCATTTCAGCCTCCGCATTATGGCTGCCCTGGACATGGGCCAGACTACTGAGAGCTCACTACCTCTCCCACTTTTCTGCTCTCTCTGTTTTTCCATCTCTCTCTCTTTCTCTCTCAGTCTCTCTCTCTCTCTCTCTCTCTCTCTCTCTCCTTATTCATCAGGCCATTTACGGCTCGTTGCCAAACATTCTGCTGTTGCCATGGCAGCCTGGAGAGCGGAACGTTGGAGGAGCGCTGCAAAAACAAGTCTTTCCTGGATCCAGATGTGCCACATCTGCAGGCGCTGAAAGAGCAGACAGCCATAGCTAGGCAAAAAAACAAAAAAACAAAACCAAAACAAAAATTATATGTTGCAAAATCCTCCGGGTCTAAATGTGAAAATGAGAGGAAAGGATAGTGTGGGTTTGTTTAGGAAGAGTCTATGGAGGGACTGTACACACTGTAGTAGGTTTTGCCTTGAGTAACACATTTATTCTAGGATTGTGAGAAGGTGGTTTTTAGCTCCCGTACAGAAGGCAGCTAGTAGGGTAGGCAGTATTCTTCCAGGAGAAAGGCGATCCTGTTTATAGGCAGATCCTTTATTTGGGTCAAGCCTGATGGTCACATAGCTAGCTAAGATATTTGTTTACATGGAGTACTTGCTAACTTGTTACCATGACGATTCACTTTAAACTAGCTAGCTACGTTACAACTAGCGAATAATGGCGAGTGATAGTGAATATACACTAAAGTGCCAGAAAAACTGGCACATCAGTTTAAAATATGGTAGGTCCCTGACGGGGCATGGACTTCACAAGCTTGTGGAAACATGTGTTTGATAAGGTTGAGATCTAGTGATTTAGAAAGGAATGGCAAAATCCCAAACTCAGATGAGTGTTTCTCAAACCATAATTTTGCATCTCTAGAGAGGGCCAAATCTATCAGAATTAATGCAGGACATGAATGGGTATAACTTAGGCTGCATCTGAAATAGCATACTCCCATACTAGTTAGTATGCGAATCTAGTATACGACACAATGTCGTGCGTCTGAAATCCTAGTACGTATCAGGTAGTACATAGTACATATCGCATAATTCACTGTGAGAGAACTGAGAGCCCATTTTATCTGTAAACGAGACGGAGAGAGTTTATAAACATTAATGTAAGCTGAGCTAGGTTTTTAATTTTTTAATTACATTTTTAATTACAAACTAAATTTTAAGTTAATTAAAATTTAAACTACTGTATAAATAATTGTGTGGGAACTCATGTGATGTGACGTCTTGGGTAAAAGTCTGTTGGTAAGATGGAGGATCAAGTGCGTCCGAGGTGGTGTGCATACTACATGGTTGCATACTAGGAGTGTATACTAGTTTAGCGGTTAAGCAGTATGTACTTGCTCCAAGCTAGTAGGTAGTATTCATGTATGCCATTTCGGACGCAGCCTTAGTCCTGTGGAATGCCAGATAAACAAACCATGTACCATTATAAAGCCACCACCATCCTATGTATTTTGCATAGGCTTGTACCAGTTTTCTGGCAATTCTGTGTATATATGTCACATGTAGTGCAAACTAAAAGCTACCATATATGATGATGGCTAAAATGCTGACCAGTGAGACAGGAGCCATATTTTCCTCCTGAATGAAATGCAGCTATAATAAGTAGTAAGCCATTTCTTTCTTTTAATAAATGCCATGAAAAAAAAAGAAAATATTAAAATGAGGGAAAAGTGAAACCGATGATGACTTTGGATTTGAATGTTTCTGACACATAACAATTTTCCCTGACACATAACTCTCTCTCAAGTGCAAGCTCAGAGCTTCTGGGAGCAAAATGGTAAAGTCATCAACGAAACCTCAGTTGAACTGCCACTTCCCCCCCTTTTCCCCCTCCTCTTTTCTCCCTCTTCATCTCTCACCCCTCATAACTGCTTCCTTTGCTCATGATTGCTTCCCTGCAGGTTCCCTGCTATCTCAGCTGCTCACAGTACAGGTAACTGACCTGAGCACTTTTCACATTTCTCCAAAAATAACACAGACGTGGCAACGCTCTCTGTGATGTAAGCCCCAAAGCCAGCCCCAGCAAATAATGTCAGCTTATGTAACGTCCAGACAGCTTTGTGTCTCTCTCATTCTGTCTCCTTTTGACATTAAATGCTGCCATGCCAGACATTATTGCCCCTCACTGCTTGTTTCAGACGATGGGCTGGACAGCAGTATGCCACATCTTGTTGTTCTTCTCTGTAAAAGGCAGAAGGCCTAAAGAAGTAATCTGATTTATTTATTACTTTTATTCGTCCACCACATGTTCCAATGAGACTCTCTGAGACATTTGGGAGAAAGAAGACATGCTCCAGTTATAGATGTTCATATTATAATAATTGTGATATTATGATACCATGAAGTGATTGTTACCGTATTATCACTTCGAGGCTGATTGTTTTCTCACACATTATTGAACGTGTTTTATTCCTATTATACCACAGCCGTTTACCAACAATGACAAGATTTATCCATTTATAGTTACATTCAATCTCAGGAAACAAGCTAGTTCTGATATAGCAGTTATAAATAGGGGAAGCTGTAGGCTTGTGGTTAAGGAACCAGCATTGTGACCAGAAGGTTCCTGGGTCAATTTCTGCAACTAACAAGCCTCGACTGAAGTCCTTTGAGCAAAGGACTTAACCACCGAACTGCTCTTTGGGTGGATGCCGTAGATAGGGCTGCCAACTGCTCTGGGCACGTATGCTCACTGCCCCCTAGTGTGTTTTTTACAGCAGGGATTGGTCAAATGCAGCGGTCAGTTTCAGCAGGAAACTAGAAGGTACACAGTCCTTTGCCATTAAGACTGACACTGAAGACTCTTTCCATGAATGTTAAATAAATATCCCATGCTAACATGATATTGTGCATGCCAGGTACTACGGTAACCAATAATCAGCGAATTACAGCCTATTATTTTTACATACACGGTGCTGGAAGACTTGCAGCATTATTATTTTTCAAAATATAATCTCAGGAATTTGTAAAAATTCAAATACAAGCTCTTATTGAAACGTTTTATGCATACTATTATCTTAGTTTTTCTCTCCCTGTCTTGCTCTTTGTGGTTTGGATGACATTGTTGTAAAAACAAGCCCCTCCTTTATGAGTACTCGTGTTAAGAAAACCTCTGCGATACATCACTCATGAATCAACTTCTCGTTTCCAAGCATCTGGAGCCGCTTCTTGGCTTCCTCTCTCTCCTGTCATTGGGCCCAGATGAAGCTCCGCCTGCAATGCCGTACTATGTGACCGCAGAAGTTTCCCCCTGCTCTTTATCAGGTCTGACATTGATAACAGATGGAAAAATTCTTACCATGTTCTTTCTTTCATTTCAAAAACATTTGCATGTATTAATATTGTCCTTTCATCTGTCTTCCCACTTCCTTTAGGCACAATCTGCAGCATGGACTCGCTTTCGTTTTTAGCATTGAAACTGCCATGACCTGAGCAGATGCTAATTGAGTCCTTATATTACACATAGGGACTTTATGACGGTGCAAATTTGTGGTCCTTCTTTCGTGCTTTGTAACTAGATCTCAATGGCGTAGCTAACGTGTCAGAGTTCTCGCAGGACACCAGCTGGTGTGAGTGTGTCTCAAGGTGCTTACGCAGAACAGCTCAGGTTGTGGCGTATTGGAGGACGTCTGAGTGGCAGCCTGCGAGAAAGGAGACCTGGATAAGCCGAGCAGAAAGCCAGTTGGGCCTGTCAGTCTGCCGGCTTCTTCTTTAGCAGTAGCCACCTGGCCGTGTCAGCGCTATCTAAACCTTGCCTGCTTTATCTGCTAAAGCTCTGTGTGTGTGTGTGTGTGGCTCCAAAGTCCACTCTGTGTCTTTAGTCGATCAGTTATGGACCACAAATACAAGCTTCAACTCGGGTGATACACATGACCCAGGGACGCACTATTTAAAAGGCTTGTTAATGTTAACACACACACAAGGAACAGTCTGCACATCATTGGTTAATGTATAGTGTTAATAGTCACGTGCTATTGACTAATATTGACTTATGTAATTATGCTAATATTACATTATTATACAACTGCGCTGTCAAGATCTTAATTCAGTTTTCGATGAAGTCTAATAGAGACCAGATTTTAAACAACAGCAACAACAGAGTATAAACCTATAAGCATTCACCTGGCCAGGCTTTTTCAACAAGACGTCTATTTAACATTTATGAAAGGAGCCTCTAGCATCAGCCTTTCCTAACAGTCAGTGCTCCAAGTTTTCACTCCTGACAAGTATTCAAGTCTTCTGTTTTCTCTTTAACATGACAATCTGGATTTTTTTTTTTAGTCTTTCTACCGTCAAGAGAGAGAGAGAGAAGAAAAGAGGCTGATAAGGGAACGACTGTTTAGAGCTGCCATGATGTAAAGAATAACAGGCGCTAACTAGTTTCAAGGTCGTTCGACAAAAGTAACTCTCAACGGATAAATAAATACTGGAATTTTAATCAAAAATTGTAAACACACCAATATAAGAGAAATAACACAGTTCAGGATGTGATGTGTATTTGGGTGGACTGCATCACATCCTATTGTAAGAGTTTTCTTCTGTTCCTTTCTATTGTGATATATTGTATATAGACCCAGAATCTTGTAACTACATAATTATTCAGTGACTACTATTCTCATTGTAGTTACTGAATAATTCCTAGCAGTTACTGATTAATATGGCATAACTGAATAATAAGCATTTAATACAAGTTTAAGGGATTAATAATAACAAGAAGAGGAAACAGTTTGTGGTTTATGACTGAGTGAAGAATGATGACTGAAAAAAAATGTGTCTTATAAAATGAAAACAGGTCTCAGACCCTATAATCCTGTTTTTACTAACTACTGGAGTTTCCCAGTCAGCCATTATCTGATGCTCTTTCACACACACACACACACACACACACACACACACACACATAAGCACACACACACACACGCACACACACATAAGCACAGAGGCAAGAATGGGGAGCAAAGTACACTAGGTGCCCTTGACGAGACAGATAAGCTGGAGTAATATGATTACACGTCCTGCATTGTGCAACCCGTGACTCACGGCTCTACTTACAGCCGTGACGAGGTCAGTCTGCCCAGGGTGAAGGGATTGTTGTTTGCGGGTCAGAGTGTGTGTGTGTGTGTGTGTGTGTGTGTGTGTGTGTGTGTGTGTACGTGCGGAAATTTAACAGAGCGGGTGTGCTTAGCATACAGGAGATGACCTTTCATCACAGAGTTATGCTGAACTAGCTGGAAAGCACTTGCAAACAAACTGAGCAGGTTTGCATTTCCATTACCAGGCAAAAAATAAATAAATACAGTAATCACCCATGCTGGATGAGGAAACGAAAGCGCTGTGCATAATCTCCTTTTCAGCGTTTAGGAGCGGCTATGTAGGCAAAAAGGTTAGTGTTTGGGGTCGGAGGCAGCTCTTGGTATCCCGGCAACACTGAAAGACGAGGCAAGATTAACTTGTGGATAGGAAGGGTTAAAGTTCTACTGTCCAAATATACCTGCTGTAAAATACGTCAAAGGCGATAGAGTTTGATCATGCCATGTCCGGTCCATGAGCTCAGTCCTACCCCACCATCCTAGTGTCTAAACAACTCGCTGGATCATGGACGGTTAGCACTATCTCCAGCCAATCTCAGTGACCTTTCCTCATAGTGCTGTTAAACATTAAACCCGTCTTATCACTGTTTCTGGGTAGACTGGCTTTAACTACAGTGGTGAACGTTGCGTCAGATATTTATCAGCGTGGCACTTTGAATACTCTCCCAGGCTGTGCAAATTGCTACTTTTCCATCTGTCCACTCAGGGCTGCTGGACGTCATCATGTGAATGTGCATGTTACAATGTAGGAAGCATGAGAGCTTGACCAAACACTCTGCGTATTTGTGTGTGTGTGTGTGTGTGTGTGTGTGCGTGTCTGCTTCACAATGATCAGACCTGCAGTCAGGGACAATCATCCTGGCTAAGCAGGTTTACGGTCACTCTCAGTCAGTCACATGTCCTCTTAGTAAACACTCTGACCCCATTTTAAATAAGATCCGCCCTTATTTGTATGTGGTCAGAGCAATGAGATCAGCCCTTATTTGTGCATTGGCAATGCTATGACAACATGACTGTATTATCTACAGGACTGTTTCAGGTGACAACCGCTTCCACGTGACGGCGTTTCGCAACAAAGGTTCTGCAATAAGGAATATAAATAAGAATTATTGTGTGGGTACTAGGTACTAGGCTTGACAGGCTCTGGGGTACAAATATAATTATATCTTTTTTATTTTATTTTAACATGTTATAAGTTTACGTTACACTCTTGCTTACTGCACATTGCATATAGTTATTCATCCTAAAGAATATTATTCTATAATGAATTCACTATAGGAAAGATAATGTAGCCACTGAGGAATATAAGTCTGGACTTAATGTTAATATAGAGTTAATTATTATATTATAATTATATTATTATATATGATTATTATATTAGGACTAGAAAATATTTTCATAGTCAAATATAGAAAGACAGAAACACGTCAGCTGTTAAGCCGACTGCAAACACCGCATGACTTCCTTTTACTTAAATTCGGACAAGTGTGTGTTGGAATCCAGGGTAACATTCCTCATGTCTAAAAACCGCATCCGCAACGACTCAGTGCTTCAGAAACCCTAGCCTCATTTTTCCCATTTTTGTATGTCATTCACAGTCTATTTTTCTCGATTACCTACCCACCTGCTGCACTTATTGTTCAACCGAATAATGTGTTTATTGCTGTTCGGAATAAAGTTGTTCTAATACGAGATTACACCGAGCCCGTAGTTGGATGATTATGATTATGTTACAAGTCAGCCAAAAAAAAAAAACAGTAATAAAGAACAAATGTAAATGAAATGATAACATTTGACTTGGAAGACATACAGTAGAGTCCCTGAGAGCCAATATTGACTGTAAAAAGCTGTCAGATGGAGCATAAGCCTGTACAGGAGTGTGAATGAATGGCGAGAACAGGTCAGACGAATGAGCTGTGTGGCCTTATCGCTGACGGAGGGGGGCTAACAGCTAGTGCCTCGCTGACTCCACAATTCTGCTTGGCTTATTTCAATCAGTCTATTTAAATAGAGCCATGCCATGCGAGTACACACACACACGCACACACACACACAAAATAGCCCAGAGGTGCGTCAGAACTTTCACAGCTGACTGGCTTGAAATATGCCTCACAGGAAACTTAGCATGGGGGGAAAACCCAGCCAGAGATGAGAGATGAGAGAGAGTATCTTTTAAAAGTCAGAGGTAACCTCAATGCTTATGAACACAAGAGTGTGTATGAACAAAAATTCCCTCACGCCCATTCGGCTAAATTAGCACAGCCTACCAGTTTGCAAGGACAAAGTTCATATGATCAGACAGCCCCTGGCCAGCCCCCCTTCGGGACAAATGTTTGAGGTTAGTAGAGGCATGTGTCCAGATGTCTTCTTTCAACCAACTGGATTCATTTTTCTCTTTTATCTGACCTAGATTACAGCAGGAGCGAAGGATCCCCCATCATCCAACACCCCCCACACACACCAAAGGGGTTTTCAGAGGAGGCGGGGTGACAGACAGGACAGCGAGATAGAAGCCTTTCAAAAATAAACCCTTTCAAGACGAATGAACACTTCATTCCAATAAACTTCATTTCGCTGATTCCCACAGCAGTTCATTTTTGGCAACATAAAGTAAAATATAAGGCCATGAGCACATCCCATATCTAATCTAGAGCCTGCCCTGGTGCACTGCAGTGATCTAGACTGTACTCTTGCTATGTTTAAACAGGGTCGTGGTAACTGTGTTTATCTTATATGGTCTTATTTAGAATGGATTTTTTTTCTCTGATAGCTCCCATTCAGTTCACTTCATTGGCATGAACACAAGCTGTTACAGTATTACTATAGCATTAGAGAGAAAAAAGTAGAACTGTTACTTCTGAAGTATTTACTTATATCAGCAAATGTCTGTATAGAACATAATACAATAATAATAGTGCCCACAATGACAGTAACAAAGAAATTTAAACAAGCTATATGGAAAACAGGGCTAAGTATGTTCCAATTATGATGAAAGCGAACTATTTTGCCTTACTGTGTTTTTCACACTGAAGGAATGTGACCTCCGCATTTAACCCATGTGTGCAGTGAAACACACGCCCGGAGCGGGGGGCAGCCCCAAACCACGGCACCCGGGGAGCAGTTAGGGGCCTTGCTCAAGGGCACCTCAGTCGTGTCTTGCCCTAGGTGGGGATCGAACCCGCAACCCACTGGGTCACGAGACCGGTTCCCTAACCACTAGGCCACAGCTGCCCCAATACGATGCTGACATTTCTCAACCCAAGGAAATTCGTTCTCAGTAATTGCGTCATTCTAATCATGGTCATGGTGGATCCAGGGCCTATCCCAGGAACACCAGGAATGATTTAATAATACAACTTAATCTAGCCAACAATCTGTACCTACTGACATGTTTTTCCACCCACATGAGGTGTAGAAGCTGGAGAACCCAGAGAAAACCCACAAGCAGGCAGAGAGAACATGTAAAACATTTCTGACCTCAGGATCAAACATGGAGGCCCTGGATCTGTGACATAGCAATGCTACAGGGTTAGTTTTGTTCTATTCAGCACAAAAGCCACTTTTGAAATTACCCTGTCGCCTTCTGTTAACTCTCGATCAGCCAGTTGATTTTCATGAGCTATTCAAAAAAGGTACACATTGGTGTTCAATGTGGTGTCAAAGAAAACGGGGCCTATGATGCACAAACGTGACATCACGCACCATACACCAAATTCTTGATCGTGGAGTGGTTTTTGGCCTGTTTGAAGAATCATATACTGAGGAACACATCCTAATGGGAGTTTACATAATATAAACATAATATTTAGTGCCTCTATCAAGTGACTGCCCCTGTATATGTGTGTGTTCTGTCGTAGATAAGCTATAAATAGTGCATAGTGCCTTGGTATTTGTTGAAAAACACAACTTTGAGGAGGTGATATAAGCATATGGGTGTGGATTTGGTGTTATTATGATTCTGTTAGCACATTCACAAATTAAATGTCTGAAAGTGACAGATGGTTTCAGTTGTCTTAAAATTAGAGGCTGAAAATGAAGAAGTGATGAACAGGATGCCGACTAAAACCACGAGAGAGAGAGAGAGAGAGAGAGAGAGAGAGAGAGAGAGAAAACAGAAAAAAGAGATGAGGTAAGGCTGGAAAAGATTAGTTTTAGTGTCGTTTTGTATCTGCATCATCACTTAAAAACGGAAGCATGTAGCTGCATTTCTGATGAAAAAAAAACTATTGATTTAAGGATATGGGAATTTTTTTTCTTTTTCTTCTTCCACTTGTTCTTTTGTATTTCCTTTTGTCTTTCTGCACTCTGTGATGACCGAGATGTCTCGGCATGGATGTGGCATAGCTGAGGTCACCCATCTGCCCTGCACATAAAGGCCCTTTCAGCCTGCGCATCCATGCTTATCAGAAGGAAATGGCCGTCAGCCTCTCACATGAGCCTACACAGCTCCGATACCGTCTGCAGATCTTTTTCCCCCCCTCTTCATTCTGCGTGCTCTTTCTTCGTGCAACCCCACCTTGCTCTTTGCTTTGCTCTGTGAACAATGCCGCTTCTCTCCGTTCAAAGCGAACCTGATACGGTCCTGAGCGGACAGGCCTCTCACCTATGGATGGAAGCAACCGGATCTTGTGAGAGAAGAGGACTCACGGCTTCACAGCGGATTGAATGACCGACATATTCAGTGCCTCTGTGAGGTGGAGGAAGAGAGATGTGTGTGAGTGAGCCATATGAGATAAAGGAGAGAATTGCAAGGTGTGACTGTATGCATGTGTGTGTGTGTGAAAGTGAGAGATGGTGTTGTTTTACAGTCTTTTGGAGGTCAGAATAAAGCAGAAAGAGACACAAGGCCACCGCAAGATGAACGCGGCGAGGACGGATCAAAAACGTGTATCAGCCCAACACTTAACCCAACATACCCAAACACACTCAAACTGTGCTCACTTCAGAAATAATGTCACATAAACTTGCAGATGTGGTTATATAGTTCACAGGATAGCTAAACACCATGTAACATTATAGTGAAGCCCTCTTGAACAAAAAAGTACCATTTGTTCCATAGTCGAAATCCTATCCAAATTTCATATTCAGTTTTTATATCTTAATAATATCGGAAGCATATAGCATGTAGTATACAAGTGATTCATGGGGGCAGCCATGGCCTAGTGATTCCTGGGGGCAGCCATGGCCTAGTGGTTAGGGAACCGGTCTCGTGAGCGGAAGGTCATGGGTTCGATCCCCACCCAGGGCAAGACACCTAACTGCTCCCCAGGTGCCGTGGTTTGGGGCTGCCCCCCGCTCTGGGCAAGCGTGTTCACTGCCCCCTAGTGTTCACTGGTGTGTGTGTTTCACTGCACAGATGGGTTAAATGTGGAGGTCACATTCCTTCTGTGTGCAAACACAGTAAGACAAAATAGTTCACTTTTTCTTTTTTTCAACTGTGAAAAAAGTTCCATTCACTTGTATTGTATAGAAGAAGTGACTCATTTTAACAGAAATAGACATAAAGTAGCTTACAGAAATCCAGATGTGGATTTCAATCCCTAATGATCCAGCCAGAGGTGACTGTGGCAGAGAAAACTCAGTCAGATGACATCACCTTAAAACCTAGAAGTGAACCAGATTCAAAAGTAAACACATCTTTCTCTTGATTACACCAGATTGTGTGATTATCAGTGTGTGAAATCATTATTCTTACACAGCTGTATACTATACTATACTATAAGTCAAACAATGTCTAAGGGTATACAGTTTGAGGAGTATGAGGTGAAGCGTCCTGACAGTCTTTATGATAACAGCAGCAGTCTGCATTATCCAGCTAAAGAAAGGGTGAGACATGGGAATAAACTGTTCTCAGTCTTTGAAGAGATCCATTAGCCTCGTAGCTGCAATGCAAACAACAAACATGTCTTGGCTGATAAACTACATCTGGGGTGGAAAATGGTGTAAGTATGATTTTTCACTATTCTGAAAGCCTCTGAAATATTCATAGAGGCCTAACACTTCTGAAATAGTATCTTGCCGCATCTCTGTGCCATGTGGGTGTATGGATGTTAAAAAGCACTGGAGTGAGTGTTTGGAGTTTATTTATCTCCCTTCACTCACTCTCTCTCTCTCTCTCTCTCTCTCTCTCTCTTTCTCTCATGCTGCTGTGTGGAGTAGGGAACTGGCATTTCAGTCACGCAAAGGTGAAGGCTCGGTCAGCTCGTCTGTAGCAGAGAATTTCACGCGTGCCTGTCAGCCAGTTATTCAGCACCTCGGTGCCGAACACTACAGATCTTCCACTCTTCTAAATTTTGCACTCTTTCTCGCTTTCTCACAGACATGCACACACATCCACACTCTTTCTAACAGGTACACGAAACCTCACCATCATGTACACGAAGCCAGCGATTCAAAGGCTTGCTGAGGTTGACTTTAGTTTGGCCTGTCATGGCGTCCGGCCTAGTCTGCATGAAGCAATACATGATGTCCTCAACAAACCTGATACTGAAACCTATTCAGGTCTGAGTCACTCATATCAGGACAATAAAAGCAGGTAAAATAAGGCAATGGAAGAGGAAGGACGGCCATGAACTTGTTTACGTTTTAGGGAGGCAACAATGAGAGATCATGTTATTGAGCCAAGTGAGGCGAGAGGAAACAGGGCCAGGCCTGTAGTCTTACACACACAAACATAAATGCAGTAGGTCAGATGGTGAAGGGAGTGGCTGACAGTGCTCAGTGGGATAAGATGGCGTGTGATAACAGATAGAGATAGAGAGAAAGAAAGAGAGAGAGAGAGATTCACACTGCCATTCCCATCTGCTATTGCGCTGTAGGGCCTCCGGCACTTTCCATTCAGTCTGCTGAATCCGAGCCATCCCATTCTGTCCTGCTCCAATGCACACGGAGATACTGTACAAACAGACACAAACACACATTTCTACTGGGTTGAAAAAGGTTTTGAGCTTGTTTTAAGATTGCTCAAAAATAGTAGGCGTGAATATGAAAGTGCACACAGTTTCGAATCAAGTAACAGACCTAAAACATTCATTAAAATGTATTTTTAATGTGTGAATTAAAGGCAATAAATACACTGAAGTGGCAGATCTGGTGACGTAGTGGGAACGGCAAACCCCTAAAGACGCGTGTTTCCTCGAACCATAATTTGGCATTTCTAGATGTGGTGCGTGAACAGTGTAACTCATCAGAAAGGAGGCAGGTGTCAGAGACATTTGTTTGGCCCCTGCTACGTCTAAACAAACCCCATACCATTATGGCGCTGCCATCAGCCTATGTAATTTGTATAGACTTGTATTTTCTGCCACGTTTTTTGTATTTTCTGGTGTAAATCAGCATTATACAACTAAAGTGCAATGTGGAATATGAGGAAATAATGAAAAAGGTCTTCTGTCTAAGTTTCTTTTATTAAAGCTACAGGTTTTTGCTTTTGACATGACTTACCAATAATGAACATTACTGGTCATTGTTACTAGTCATTAATCAGCTTTACTTCTGTAAAGCTGCTTTGGGACAATGTCCATTGTTTAAAATGTTACACGAAAAAAATTGAATGGGTGTCATGTCCACCTTAATAGGAACCGGTATATCTGTACCTGTATATATCTGCTGGTTCACGCTGTTATCCAATCAGCCAATCATGTGAGAGCAGCACAATGCATACAAACATGCAGATACAGGTTAAGACCTTCAGATACAGTTAACATTAGCCATCATAAAGGGAAAGAATGTGACCTCTGTGACTTTTAACACAGATGTACAGAGTGGTTATTTGAGTTACCATATCCTTCCAGTCATCAAGAACCAGTCTGGCCATTCTGTCCTGACCTCTCTCACTCTCATCAGTCAAAAATGCAGCTGAATTAATGTGTTTTTTTTTTGTTTTTATTCTTTCTCACTAATCTGTGTAAACTCCAGAGGCGTCTGTGTGTGTGTGTGTGTGTGTGTGTGTGTGTGTGTGTGTGTGTGTGTGTGTGTGTGTGTTTGAAAATCCCAGGAGATCAGCAGTTTCTGAAATACTCAAACCAACCTGTCTGGCAAAGCAGTCATGTCACAGGTGTTCCTGAGTTACACATTTGCCTGTGTGTGTGTGTGTGTGTGTGTGTGTGTGTGTGTGTGTGGTAAAGAATATTTTATGCCTCATGGAACTGTTTTGTTTCAAAGTTCTATTCCTGTAAAAGTACATTCAGAAAACAATCTGCTAGCTTAGCTGGGTTGCTAGTGAACTTGTTTTAATAATCTGCTAACTAGCTAGCTAGTGTCTGATAGCTACTGCTGAAGAGATGTCATTAGTTGGCAATAAAAATAAATAAGCGTACAAATATGTATGTAATAGCAAACTAGCTAGTATAGGCTAGACCTACAGTCACAGTAGCAAGTGACAAACTGAGTGGTGAACATGTTCTTTTATTATGTACACATGCGGCACAGAGCCATGAGGCAAAGTAACGGTGTGACATCTTACCAATATCTTAACTTAGTTATCTTAATATCTTAGTTTTTATTTTATCCTGGCATATAAAACCTTGTATTACATGTGTATGCAGACATTATAGCAAAAATAAATCTTAGGAGAAAGTAGCAGACATCATTAATGCCTCTAGCATTGATAAGTAAGATAGTTAGCTTGCTTTTTGCTAATCTGCCAGCAAAGCTTGTACAAAGCCAAGCTAAATCAAACAAACAAACAAACAAACAAACAAACGTTTAAACAGATTAAAGTGTGTTTCATTTAACTAGTTAGCACCAGGAACTATATACAGCTGCTACTATCTATGATGTATGGAAAAAACAGCAACAACAACAACACAAAAGAAAAAAAAATAGCAATGCCCAACCACAAGTGTCAACAGTAGCGGTTGCTATATACCCAAAAGAGAAACTACAAGCAACCTGAGCAACTACTTTCTACAATAAGGCTAGCATTTTTACTTTCACTTTTGTACTAACATTATATACTGATGCTGCATAAGTGTAAAGTCTGTTGTAGATATATGTAGTCTCATGCATATTTAGTGCAATATATTGTTGATAACAGCACACACTGGCTTGCTAGCTAGCTGCACGGCTTAATATAATAATTATATGCAATATACAATAGCCAATTACTTCAATGCTCAAAGATTTGTTTGAATTTCTAGAATATTTAGGAATACTGGTGTACAATTTTTGGGGGCTATATATTAGTGATATGACTTTATATCTATAACCTATTGTAGATTTAGAAATTTTACATTTACATTTACGGCATTTGGCAGACGCGCTTATCCAGAGCGACTTACAAGGTTATTGGTATTACAGGTAGGCCAATGTAGTGTTACGAGTCTTGCCCAAGGACCCTTATTGGTGTAACGCGGTCTGGCTGACCAGACCAGGAATTCAACCCAGGTCTCTCACATGGGAACCCAATGATGTTATCACTGTACCACACCAACCACTATTAGAAATGTTTACATATCCAATGCAGTACAAATGTACGCATACCCAGTGCAGTTCATTGTTGATAAAGGCATGCACACACATGGTCGCTGTAATATAAAACACAGTATGTAACAGATACAACACTGCACATATGCTTAGTGCTCTACAGAGGACCAGACAGATACAGACCTGCTGACACAAGCAAACATTGCAGCCAGGCTGAACGGATGATTACTCATGGAAAAGAAAACTCCCCTCTGCCTTTCTCTGACCTAACAACTGATGCACGTAACATATTTTCCTGTTAGAAGTTCAGCCAGTTAACAGCCCCCAACACACACACACACACACACACACACACTGGTCGGACACTACATTTTTATACCTCCTCTTTGGCCTTTCACTGCGGTCTCTCTTACATATCAGATTCACAGACACAGATACAGACACACATTCTCAAAAACCACCCCATTCTTTCTGTTATGCTCAGTCCTGGGGCTAAGAGGAAAAGAATGCTTTTTGCTAATGTTTATCCATATAGCCCATATAGCCTTGGGGCTATGCAAGCTGACATCGGCTAGGCTCCCATTACAGCAATGTCACTTCCACTGCTGTGTTTATATCTACATATGCAAACACTTGGTTCATCCGTGCTGAAAAAGGAAAGTGATGACTCTAGGTGCATTTTCCTCTCCAACGAAACACATTCGTGCTGTGGCCTGCGTATTTTCCGACCATCAGAGGGCTACTGTGTAAACAAATGAAGCCGAGCCAAAATCTTAAGACAGTGCGTTCAAGGCAAAACTCACCAGCGTCACAGTGGAAAAAGCAATACACAAAGGACAGAGACGCTGGCAGCGATGACTCATTTCAATGTCTGCTTAAGGTCCTGACACAATGGCCTGGAGTGCCAAAATCGCCTTTTGTTTTTGCTGTGTGTTGGCACAAATCAGCTAGTCTCATCAGCCCCACATGACCAAATGAACATGCTGAATTGTCATCAGTGGCTGGCAATGAGTGAAAGCTTTTTAGTTGCCTGTTCAACCCAGCAAATCAATTCATGAAATATTAAAGGCTGTTTGGGACACTACACTGGCAGAGGGGGTAGAATTGGTGCCTCACAGTCCCCCAGTTCAATCCTGAACTTAGATTACTGCCTAGGTTTGCTTAGGGTTTTCTGGTTTTCTCCTATTTCTTAGAAAAAAGTTGATGACACTAAGGGTGCTTTCAACTTTTCAATAGAGCTTTTGATGATAGTGAGCTCTTCTTGTCTGGGTTACAGTTCACCTGAACATCAGTCTGGTTCGAATTTGTTTGACAGTGAAAGCTATCTGATCCAAACTAGGAAATAAACACAACCGATGCCGTGTAATTTGTTTACACAGCAATTCACGCAGGTCACATCTAAAAAGGATCTGGAAATATCTGCAGGTAGCCACACTGCTGAATCACCTTGAGGGTATGTGTGTGTGCCCTGTAAGCAAAACCGCAAATTCATATCACACTGTTGCCAGTGTCCACAAAAACCTCCTTAACATAGCGGCTTGCATCACTTTTCAACACTGAGATGCATTTATGACCTAGTGAAAATGCCAAACACTGTCATTCGGGTGCTGACACCATTCTAACAAAAAGATGAATGAGAAAACAAATATAGCATGGCTTTCCAATTTGCTTCCCTTTTGTGTTGTTGCCTAGCAACATTGGTAAACAAAATGGACCAAGGTTTGATGACTAAATGACTGACTGAATGACTGCCAAATATAGTGATATATACTGACTGACTTACTAAATGAATAAATGAATGTTTTACTTTTTGTGGACAGCAAGTGCAGCAAGGCTTTATTACATTAAAAGAAAGTGCTTTTTTAGCCCAGCATCATCCTGTACAGGAAAATTACCTGACATTTCATCATGACGACTACTGCCATCTCCTGGTATGGATGTATTCCCTTTCACACTGGTACAGAATTATATAAACACCATGGCAGCGGGCTTAAATGCACCAATTTACATATCCTTAGGCAAGATATGAAGAACTGAGAGATGAAGTTCAAACCTGGTCCTGAACTGCCAAGCTAATAATGAGCATATGATTCTTGCCAAACGAAACTCCAGCATCATCCCACTCAAAACCAGTGACGTCGTCCTGCTCCCCTGACCCTTGTTTCCCAGTCCAGATGTCTACCATATGTGATGTGTTTAATAGCCGCCCATTTCTGACCTCAAATCAGCCATATCTGAAATGACTCAGTTATGGATGGCTTTCAGCGTTCCCATCAACTCCAGCTTTGATCGGGTTTTGAAATGAATAGCCAGACACTCCCTGGCTCTCGTCATTGAACTGATCCACTGGTTGTGGTCACATGGTGCGACACGCCCAAGCAACTGTGCCTCATCTCCTTCTGGAAATACGATCTGGCTTCTTTGTCATTTGTTCCCAGCTGGGATATGGCGAAAGAGGAACTATGTATCATGAAAATTCAGACAAAAAATTATTCCAATTAACCTGAAGCACTTGTTATTCATCATGCTTATGCAATTATGTCACATTTACTGAGTCACCACGAATGCTGATCAAGGTAATTTTTCCAAACAATTGTATGATTGTGCTTGTCCTTATTTCTTGAAAATTCCTGGTATCAATGTGGGGACATCTGGGCCTCTCTAGGAGTCTTGACTCCTCGCCCGGATTTTCCAAAATCCTCCGCTACACCGCAGGCTACCTGGCATGCCTACTGAGCGACAGGATTAAGAAGCCTGGAATCTTCCGGACGACTGGAGAGAAATCGTCGCCTGGAGGGCTTTTTAAATCACTCAGTCATGAATCAGGGCTTCCGTTTTTTACTGACTCAAGTAAAAAGGAGCTCCCCTTTTAAAAACCAGTCTTCTCAATCAGTAGGTGTAGGTGTTATCATGATTTACACATCCTTTCACTGACATTATGGTGATCAGTTAAGGGAATTTCTAGAGGGTTCACTGCTGAAGCTGTGTTCAGAGACCAGGTTGGGACATGATGGTCTGTTCGAGGGACTATGTTATTTTGCTTCAAAAGCAAGACACTGACTAAACAAATATCGCTAGCTAGCAACATCCTGTTATCCGTAGTGTTATACTGTTATCCGTAGTGAAGTGTAGGTATCAGAAGGGATCTATGGTTCCTAAATGACTGTCTAGATTGGATGTGAAATATGCATATGCTAAGACACAGGTGAGAGACAGGCTGATCCACAGCTGCTATTTCAGTGCCTGCAGAAGGAATGCCATTGCCTTTCTCGTGCTGTGGATTATGGCTGGGGTTTCGAAAACCAAATACGTCCAGCCTTGCAAAAAGAAACACCCAATAGCCCCTCCTCCATCTCGTTTTTTTCCTAAACTCCACCGTGGGGTTTTCTAATGTTAGTAATGCCCTGAGTGTTCTCTCTCTCTTGCTCTCTCTCTCTCTCTCTCTCTCGCTGCCTTTGAACTGTGATGGAAAAAAGGGAGGGGAAAAAAACACTTCATCCTGTGGGAACAGCTGTGACCCATCATCTGTGCAAGTCCAGCCTCCTTTTCCTCTTGCCTGGAAATAGTGCTGTTAATGGATCCACCACTCCAAGCCTGTACTTGCGTGTGTCTGTGTGCATCATTGTGGATGTGGATAACGGCCAGGTCTAGGGGGCAGGGAAGGGGGGTGGGTAACAAATGTGCCCCTGGTTTACTGGAACCCTCGAGGCGTTCCCTGGGATGCGAGGAAGCATGTTCTAAAAATGAGTTTGGTCTGCTTGCATGTAGAGACCTGACAACGCTCGACCTCAAAAAAGCAAAACCCCTTAAAGTCTAAAAGACACCACCGCATCCCTCCCGATATAGCCAGGCGTCATCAGTGATCAGTGCCAGACTGGAAAATGAAAGGCAAGACGAGGCCATGGAGAGCTATCTGTGTATAGAAGCTGGAGCGTGGTTAATGGAAAACCAATGTGATGGTCAAACAGCTGAATTTGCTTTAGCAACCAAATAGCAACTACAGTTCATATGCTGCATGGCTGGCTATTTGATCACTGGAAACCTGAGCTGTGGCAGACCATGATGGTGAAAATATTTGGCATAAAATTGGTGTCAAATGCAGTCCTGTATCAAAGAGACAGAATAAAGAGAGAGAGAGAGAGAGAATATTATTCTTTGTGATCTTTCCTCCCCTGCCCGGCTGTGACGTGACTTGCTCCTATCACAGTGAGCAGCTTGTTGTTGACAACAGCTCCTAAAACACATTAGAGACACTCAGCAGACACTCAGCAGACATTTTTTTTCCCTCTCACACACGCACACATGCCCTGAAGCCTCTGACAAACATGGCCTAGTACCTCCCCACCTCTTTCTCTTTTGTGTGTGTGCGAGTCTTGCATCATGTGGGGTGGAGTGCTCAGAGGGAATGTGAGTCAGGACCAGAGCCAGAGGAACAACGACTCAGCCGCTGAGAGGAGAGACGCAAGGGAGGAGATTAACACGCAACCATTTTCACAGCAACAGCCTGCTCTTACTTGCCTGCCGTGCCAAACATAACCTTTTGACTAGAATTCAGGGTGGAAAAGTCTTAGTAGTTTTTTTTTTTTAATTCTTTCTTTATTTCGGGCTAATGGCCAATACATATTTCATAATATTCTGATTTTATCTAGCTTATATACAATGGCATTCTTTCAAAATATAGTTTTTTTAAATAATAGTAATAAAACGATTGTCACCATGACAAATATTTTAAATAAGCGCAACTAATCCTTGGGGTGTAAATATGAGCTTGCACGCGTAAAATCCCTTTGTCATCTATTACCATACGGGGAAAGAAAAAAACTTTTAACAGATAAAAACTGACTGTTGTTGGTTGTTGACCAGCGCAAAGCAGGAAAATAGACCCATGTGAACAGTGTGTAGGAGGGAAAAAAAGCCCAAAGGTCACAGTTTATTGCACAGTCTAGTTGATTACTGTGGTTGTCAAGTTTCAAAATCAAGTCTTAAATGCCAGTTTCATAAAAACAAGCAGTTTAGAAGCATGGCGAGAATGAAGGCCTTCCTGACTCACAAAAAGTAGAAGCACAAAAAGTCCAACAAACACATTTAAACTAAAAGATTAAAGATTAATTAAAATATATGTTGGTCAGATGACATGAAAATCTGAAGGTTTTGATCTCTGTCAGCAAAAAAAAAGACAAAAAAGTACTGGTTGCCTCTGCCAGCAAGTTAATAACCGGTGTATAACCAGGCAAGTGTATAACCAGGAAATTCTTTATAGTTATAACATGAAGTCTTATTTTGTCAACTGATCACTGACGTACTAAATGCTGAAAATAACTACAAAATCACTGCTTTTCACTGACTGACCGGGTACAAAATTTCAGCTCGCTTTTATGAAGGGTGCCAGTAATAATGAAGGACGTTGTTGCATACTTTGCCACAATTAGGTCATTGCGCAATCCTGCACTGAACAAGCCGATGACGCAAATAATAAATGACAAATTAGAGCTGCTTCCGATAAGGAAAAAGGTCTTACTAGGTTAAACAAATGTTACAAAATGAATTCCCATTTGTTTAAGTTGAAGATGTTTGGGCAACATCTATGCAGACCTGGCTAGGAAAGAATACAGCTCTGCATTCCGATGAAGCCATGGCCGAGCAAGCCAAGTGGATGTCCTTTTTCGGGGCCAGGCTTAATCTTGCTGTCCTTGGTGGACTGGCAGCTCGGGCTTTTAGGTGAATGCAGGGTCACGGCAGCCTCGCTCACTCCAACCGCTGCAGAATTTTTCACTTCCTTGCCAACAGCCCTCCCACACTTAACTCCTTCAGTCTTTCCCAGAAGCCACTGCAGACGCTTTATTTGGTGGGGCTTTGATATATGATGTAGTAATCCGGTCAAACAAATGTCTCACATTTCATTGGTAACATTTTTTTTCTGATCAAAATATTCCTAATTAGTCAGTAGTGTGTAATGGCTTACTATAAAACCAATACAGTTGATATGCAGTAAAAAGAGATACTAATCATGTTATTTGGGTGTGTTAGAACTTGAGTTCAGAGAGGCCCGGAGGCATTTTTCACTCCTGCTAAACCCTTAATAATGTTTGGCTTCGTTCCAGACAACAGTGTTCAGGGAAGAAAAGAGAGTGCACATAGATTTATGATGGGTCAGGGCTTCAGGCGTTGTTGTGACACATAACCTAAGAACGCACCTACGCACACTGTAACCAGTTGAAAGCCTGCTATCTAATCCCCAAAGGAGTAAACAATAAAACACAACATGCTTTTGCAATCTGATTCCCAAGAGTTACAACACAACCTGGCCTGGTTTGATAAGAGCTAGTCACTATGGGAAAAAAAAAAAGAATCCAGCTCTGACAAACGCGTGGCCTAAGCTGGGCTAGGTAGACATGAGGACATGTGACAATCTGATTGGCCACTGGGGGCATTTCTGAGAAAGGCCAAGAGGAGGAGAGGAGGAGGGTGGAGTTCTGTTCAAGGCTGGCTCTGTTTGCATGAGCAATGCAAAGGTCAAAGGTCATGGCAATAAATCTGCAGACGAAACCAGCGATCCAAGCAGTCAGCTGGTGGGAGAGTGGTGGGACTCTGCTGAAGCCAGCTGATTTATTGCACAGAGTCACACAGAAGGGCAAGGAACGTTCTGCCAAGCCCTGCTCATGGCAGCCATTTTAGAAAAACAAAGCCATCTCAAGGCTTTATAAACCATGTGTGTGAGACCGGACCAAACATCTGACTGATTTCTAAAATCCAGTTTAAGGTTATGTCCGTACATTGCACATGAACGAATTAATTTTGTTTGGGCTGCAGTCTAATATATGTTATATCTACATTACAACACAGATGTACAAAAAAACGATTAGTGTAGGAAAGGTGGAAATTGGCTAGTTCGCTAGCTAGCAACATGTACATTTCCAGTCATGGTTCTGAACATATTTGGCATAAACATCTGCTAAAAAATCTAGCTTAGTCAGACAAGCGACAAACCGCCAAAACACAGGCTTAGCTGGTCAGGCTGGAAATTGTCAGTGTTTTAGATGGCAGTACTGATAGAAAGGTTTCTGAATAATTGCTAGCTTCTTTTAGAAAAATAACAGGAAGTCTTTTTTTTTTTTTTACTTTTATAACAATGAAGCTGCAAAATAAAGTAAAGACGTTCCACCAACCTGACCACCTGGGTTTTCAGCAGGCTGCTAATATGGAAATGTCTTCACAGGTTATGTTTTACATACAGGCAACGTCTAGTCATGGTTCTGAACATATTCAGCACAGACAAGGGTGACCTTTTTTTGTTCAGGCTATGTTTTAGATACCCCAGGACCAGGTACTTTCCTACCCTGACCTGCCGTTGCGTTCATTTGCGTTCAGTGTTGCAAATCTCTTCAGTTCACAAGTACTAAATAATGAGGGAATAACATGAAACATGATTCAGATTGCAATTCAGTGGTTCAGATTGCAGGAAATCCGTTAACTTGGAAATCCCAAACAAGTGATATTTGGGCTGCTTGTATTGTTTATAGCAGACTTTGATCTGGTCTCAAACTAGCAGTTAACTTCTCACTTGTGAAGTCAGTGTTAAAAGCAGCTTTACAAGCAACAGATCTCCCTTTTCCTGTTTGTGTGTATGTGTGTGAGTGTGTGGTTACAGTGTCTTTGGTGCTGTTAATCAGCAAATTATTCAATGGACTTGATTCTACAGACTAAAGTTGAAGGAAAAAAAGCTTAATGGAGGCCAATGGCTTTCGATGGGTGTAACTCGATCTGAGCTGGCGTGACGTGCCGTCTCTTTAACCTGTGTTTAACAGGCAAGCTCAGCCATTTTGTGCCCTTTGTTTGCTCTGTTTACATTACAGCACATTCCAACGGGCATGACTAAGAGGGCGCCGGCAGTAGAGAAAACTGATGATGAAACGCTTTCAGGAATCCTCCCGAATTGCTTCATCAGGTTAAGCAACTTCTGCTTTTGTTTCCTCAACAGAAAAATGCAGTTGCTCTGTTTTTTTCTTTCTTTTTTTTTTTTAGGAGCGTGTTACTAAAGGAAACTGAGCAACCCGATGCTATCTGGACACATAAAAGCATGTTTTGCTGTGGACTATTGTATGCTGTTGGAGAGATAGTATCTCCTGTAGATGGATGGAAGTAACCTGGCTGGTTTCTACACCTCACAATGTCAGCTGTCTGACAAAGACATTCATAGTAGTGAACTAAACAATCCTGTCTTATATCAGTGTGCTATGGGTAAACAAATTGTTTCTATAGAATACGTAAAGCTTCAGTTTAAAAAAAAAAATGGTAGTAAATAAAATTGTATGACGATACTATTTGCAGTGTCTTATATTTGGGGTTAAATCCAAATCCAATATCTAACCAAAATAATTTAAATTTAGACTGTATTGTATACTGGGAGACAAATTACACTTGAATATACAGAAACGGATGTGGGAACCTGGGAATAACATTCTTCTTTGGGGTGTTAAATAGGATCATGGCTTTGTGAACGTTTGATGTGGCAGATCGCCCGTCCTCACACACCATTAAAGCCCCGCCCACCGACCTTCACACACCCACGTACATAACCCTGCCGCTGCCTGGCAACGCTGTGTTGCTATGCCAACAGAGCACACATGCGGAAGTGTTTTTGTGTGTGTGTGTGTGTATCTAATTGTCAAAGCGGGAAACGTTCCCAACCTAGCCTTTTGATCTACAGCATGTTCCTGATGGGCTGGGCTGTGCATATGTGTGTGTGTGGAATAATGTGCATGCTCTTCAGACATGACTTATAAATCTGCACTACTCCACTCAGACCCAATACAATGCATCAATGATCCAATGAAACAAACACATCATGCTGTCAGATTAGTGTTAGGATTTAGCAGCTGCTTTATTTAGCTGAAAACTGGAGTGTGTGCAAGAAGGCAGTCAGCACGCCAATACTTCTTCTTTCTCTATAAACTTCCTGCTTGAATTTCCTTTAAAAGCTTGACTGTAGACTTCAGTCTGAACCAAGTGCTAGAGATGTTTCCAGTTTGATTAGTGCCTTGCTGTTGTCCTGGAAGCGCAGCAGGAATCCGTCGGCTTGGATGCTGCCAACAAAAAAAATTCTTGTTATGGGATTATTATATAACAAAGGGGCAGCCATGGGCTCACGGTTAGAAAACTGGCCCTGTAAGCAGAGGGGTGCCGGTTTAATCCCCAGTACCGGAAAGAGCAAGGCACCTAACCCCCATCTGCTTCCAGGGCACCATGGATTGGGTTGCCAATCACTCCAAGAAAGTGTTTTCACTGCCCTCAGGTGTGTGTGTTTCACAGCAAAGATGGGTTAAATGTGTAGGCCATTTTTTTTCTGAGTGAATGCACAATAGGTCACTGAGTGGTTCACTTCCCTTTAGTTCATATAGAATTACTGGGCACTTATTTTGAGTTTAGTGTAAGTAATAGTCAGGTTAATCTTGTTTATTTTTCTTGCTAATTCACCTTCAGACATCTGCACAGTGGATTTTAAAAAGGGCCGCCATTCTTCATTCTTCACTGAGAATTAGCTAACTAACCTAATTTATTACACGTACCTAGTTATGAGACAAATTTCACGTGTTAACAAGTTAGCTTTAAAGAGTCATTTTTGCTTGATATTTTCAAACACTGGCTAGATATCAAGCATGCTGCTGACTATTGTACCAAATCTTCTCGTTTGCTTATTCACCCTAAGCCTAGAATATATTATGTACACTTAACTAGCTAATAACAATCACCACGTGTAATTAGGTTAGCTTGGCTAGTTATTTCAAATCATTAAGTAGATAACAAGCTACCTGATAACTGTCTGTAGTCTTGTAGCTAATCAACCTTTGAACAGCTTGAACTCTTGTCTTACAACTAGTTCAACAGCCTACTGTATATTACATATTATTAGCTTGCTAATAATCTTCAAAATGTGTTTGTTAGTTACCTGTAAATGTCAAGGTATGCTAGTTTGCTTTATAACATTAGCTATGAGCTAACTAATGCTGTGGCAGTGGCAGTAATTCAAGTCTTAATGTTTGCTAATTCACAGTTAAAGAGTTTCACAGCAGATTCAGAAAAGGAAGGACATTCATCATCATTTGCTTCCAATTAGCTAAACAGCCAACAAGCTATTACACATTGTAGCTAGCTAATACTGCACAATATAGTTCATAATGTATAATTAAGATAGCTTTGACCCAGAACAGACGCTAGGAATTAGCTAATAAACCAAGCTAGCTACTTGGTGTTGTGTCACGTCTTGTTTGCTAATTCACCCTAAGAAAATCTCCAGTGCCGGTTCTGAACCCTTCGCTTCGCTAGCTAATATCTTTTAGAATGCGTTATTAATTAGTTTTCAATGTAAATGTTTGCTTGTTGTTTCCATTACCAGCTATTACCAGCTAATACCAG
>JAOVVF010000004.1:6968103-6978632 GCA_028565595.1 Duopalatinus emarginatus
GAGGTGAGCTTCAGGCGGGGAGTAAGGGGAAAAAAAGAAGGAAGACAGAGAGAGAGAGAGAGAGAGAGAGAGAGAGAATGAGGGGAGGCAGAGTAAGTGCAACTAAACTGGAATTGTTTTCCAAAAGCTTGCGTTTCCAAACTTGCTCAGAAAATATGGCCTCGGGCTCGTGCCAACGTATTCATCTGAGTCTTGACCTGAAACAAAGACTTCAAAGCCTTGGAACACAATATGCAGGGAGAGGAATTCTGCGCAAAACACATCCTGCATACTTCAGTGATATCAAACAGGCTGCTGCAAAACTCTTTAAGAGTGAGCATCAGTTTAAGGGAGAATATATTTTTCAGGAAGTCCTGAATATATAGATCAGTATCTCTTTACAAACCCCTGCTAAGCGTCTCGATTGTAATTGCTAGCTCTGTGACTGGAACCTGTTGTACGTTTTTCCCCCTAAAGAAAAACAAGTGTATAGATGTGGAAACCACTTCTCATGTTCATGGGAGACCTGGAGGCCCTGCTCCATCTTTTAGCAGTCCCGTCATCTCTAGTTTCACAGGCTGAAGGCCACGGTGATGGGGAAACTCCACTGTAGCCGACTAATCCCCTGCCGACGTGTTTGCAGAGGCCCTGCGAATAACTGCAGGAATAAGTGATGGAGTGTAAAGCTAATCCTGCTAACACTGTTTTAAGGCCGTTGAGCGCAGAAAAGAAGCCTCGTACTAGATGGTGCCCAACCTGGGGCCTGCATCTGCCAAATGTTTGTGTGCCGCAACGAAGTAGCACATTCCGGCCAGATCCACACTAATCGCGTCTCAGCCCATTTTTAAAACCAACGACAAGATAAAAGAATGGTTTTCTCCATTAATGACTATTCGTGGATCTTTAATCATTGGATTTAAGCAACCCCGATATAATTTGAAGGGAGTTCAAAAGGCTTAATTGGTATGCTCGGATGTGCCCACACGTGATCAATGCCTGTCTCTTCTCAAAGGCTTTAATCAGATCCATTGCAGGCGGAGGCTACATGCCGAGCATCAATCCCGGGCCATCTGCAGCACCACTGACCCTTGCCAAGGCACTCGGGTTGATGTGCCTGGCTGGCCAATGCTAATGGCACGAACACACAAGGACTGAAGAAAAAGCGGCTGAACAGGTGCAGATTGACACTCCTCTACTGTCTATCAGATAACACGAGGTGGATTTTGTACACCTCAAAGCTTCCATCTTGGACGAAACCTATGACCATAAGAGGTCTGTAAAAGGCATCATGTTGGTATACGTCCAGCAGACAGAAAGACAGATCCCGAAGGAACCAATGCCAGAGAATAAAAACGGGCTGATTTATGAGCCAGAGGAATTACGGCTTTGGTCTTTCAAAGAAAAATGATGTGTGGTCATACCAAAGAATTCCTACTACCGGTATTTAATGGGTATTTTATAACACACACAGCTTATTATATTATCGGCTTGCTGGAAATATTGACAGTGGAATGGAATAGGAAACAACCTATATTTTTGACCTGACTACTAACCAAAAAAGGACTTTAAATACTATGATTGGTCCCCGTTTTTGCTCTTATCATATTTGTTATTATTTTTTTAATCAGGCCATCTTTTAGGATGTGTGTACATATTTGTTGGATGAGCTTATGTTAGTGCAGCAGCTACCCCTACTGAAAGAAGACAGCCTGTGTCCACCATGTCAAACAAGCGCTATCCCAACAGGACAAGCCATGAATGCAAGTGAAAAAAAAACACTCGTCTCTCTCTCTCTCTCTCTCAAGAGGGTGGGAGGAATAAGAATTTGTGTTTTCACCTCCCATGACCTGGGCCACTGAAAGCTGTGATTTGAGTTGGGGAGTGGAGAGTTTGCTGAGAAAGAGAGAAAGAGAGATCCACTGTTTACTGACCGTGAAAACCACTGTCGCCAAGCACGGGGCCAGCAGCTGGAACACAGCGGCCTAATGGGCTCCCCAGGCCAAAAACACACCAGCACTAGAAAAAAACCCTTACATACACTCCCTCTCAAAGTTTTTCTCCATTTCCTAGCTCAAAGCAGAATTGCAAGCAACCCACACGACCCCGTTCCAGGTTCCACTACGTGTTCCTCCTTGAAAACACATCGGATGACATCGTTTTTGGAAGCCAAACGAGTCACTCCGAGTTCATGGAAAATACAGAGTCTGCTTGCCACAAGGGCTTTAGCTGGACGTTCCTGGGCAATGACTCAAAAAGTGGTGTATATTGTTCCAGCCGTAAGAACGAGGGGGATTTTTTCAGTTCCTGTCTCCTGGAGCGGATCCATTGCTGCACTGCGCCTGCCAAAGTTCACATAAAGCAGCTGCAGCCTGGGTAAAAAATAATTACACTTCTGTTTGCCCTAAAGAGGAGGGAGAGTGAGAGAGTGTGCATGTGTGCATGTGTGTATGTGTGTATGTGTGTGTGTGTGGGTGGGGCGTCTCCTTCCAAACCTCCCCAGCTAAACCATTCATACAGGAATCACGTGGCAGCCACAACCACAGTCTGATATTTATTGTCATGTGATGTGTGACAGGCGTGTCTGCTCGTCTGATTCTGTACTTGCTCTTCCCACATGGTCACACGCAGCCATTTTTTCCACTCCAGAGTGTCTTCTGATGATGTGTGTCAGTTTGCTGAGCAGACTAGGCGGCCGAGTCCCGCCTGGCCGGTCGAGTCCCGCCTGGCTGATTTGCAATACGGCAGCATCGAAGATTACAAAGTGAAAGATAATTGCATCAGCTTTGAAGAAGTGAGGCGCCAAGCCAGGTTACTGTGAACCCGCTGACTCAGCACTCTTCTGCAAAAAAAAAATAAAAAAATTAGCACCTTCTCCATTTGGGCTGCAGCTGCACTCACACTCGGCTCAGTCAATATTTGAGAAAATAACACATTTACAGTGTGGCTTATCACGTTACACATATCACAGTAGCAAATTCTGGACATACAATTCACTGTAGGGTTTCCCCTATTGATCCAAACATGACTCTTTTATTGCCCTTGCACTTAGTTGAGATCTGTGTGATCTATACCGTGCACACACACACACACACACACAGACAGACACACACAGCAAATACAGGAACTGGTAATTTGAAAGACGGCAAATGTGTCTGGAATGTGCGTTACTCAAACACACCCGCTATTCTGACTCAGGGAGTTATTAGGTCTCTGGAAGGGAGGGAGTTGGTGGTGAAGTCAGGGCATGTAAAAACAACTTCCAGGAACAGTGTGGTAATAAACCAGTGGTTAGGCTGCAGGACTGCTGTGATGTCTGGCTACGCTGACTGACGCCCAGAAAAAAGAGAAACTTGGCTCACACAAAGATTGTAATGTGATAAGCTGCTATCAGATCGAGTAGAACACACACACACACACACACACACACACACACACACACACACACACACAAAAATGATCCCTTTCATAAGTCACACAAACAGGTCCGGTGTTTTACATAAGCTACCACGGAAGTCCTCATATATTGTACCAGAAGT
The DNA here is from genome assembly GCA_028565595.1 of Duopalatinus emarginatus. Taxonomy (NCBI): domain Eukaryota; kingdom Metazoa; phylum Chordata; class Actinopteri; order Siluriformes; family Pimelodidae; genus Duopalatinus; species Duopalatinus emarginatus. Next base: position 6,971,619 of record JAOVVF010000004.1, read on the forward strand.
TGTAAAATGTTTACAGTAAACACAGCGTAATGGTGCCTGTTAGCAAAGAAAAGCAGCTAGCAGGATGTTTTATTTCCTTTTAGATTCCTTTAAAGGATTCTTTTGAACACTTTCCAATTTCTTGAATGTCAACATACACCAATCTCACTGTTTTTTAGACTCAAAGTAGTCAAGACTTGATGAAAATGCTGATGAGCAGCTTTCAATAACATTACTGGGTTGTGGTCAGTCAGTAATTAGCATATAGCATCTCAATATTTACTTGAGGTAATTAAATTAGCATGTCGATAGCAACACCTACCACAAGTACCTAAAAAAATAGCCCAAACTTGACCTAATGGAGTCTAATGATGATTAATATGTTTGCATAATTACAATGCACAGTTGCAATCGGACACGTTAGCATGCTTGCGCAACAGCGCACAAGCACATCAACTTCCTTGTACATTAGTACAGTATATTTGTAGACCATGTTATTTTTGCACACATAGAACTAGAAAACATGTATACCAGCATACAGGTTTCACTTGCTAACATGCTAGCTTACTGTTAACTAGAATATTGCACACAATCATAATAGCACTGTAGCACAATAATATACTGGTGTATTAGCATATTTGCTTATCAGCATACTAGGGCTGTTCTGTATTGCTTGCAATCCTGTTGACGATTATTCATGGACACTAGTAGTATTAGTTAGCATATTAGAACACTAGCCTAGTTGCACAGCATTACATAGAATACTTGTATACTAGCATACATCATTAGCACAGTGTAACCCGGCATGCTAGCACTCTAGTACATGCATATGAGCATTCTTTTATATTACTATACTTAGTGCACAATAGTGCACACTATGTTATACTAGCACATTTGTCCACAAGTATAATTAAATATTCATATTAGCATACTTGCACATCATTGCACTTTCACACTAGCATACATGCACGTCGTCGTACTTCCACACTAGCATATATGTGCATCATCATACTTCCATACTAGCATCCATGCTCATCATTGTACTTCCACACTAGCATACTTGCACATCATCGGACTTCCACACTAGCATACTTACACGTCGTCGTACTTCCACACTAGCATATATGTGCATCATCATACTTCCACACTAGCATACTTGCACGTCGTCGTACTTCCACACTAGCATATATGTGCATCATCATACTTCCACACTATCATACATGCACATCTTTGTACTTTCACACTAGCATACTTGCACATCATCGCACTTCCACACTAGCATACTTGCACGTCGTCGTACTTCCACACTAGCATATATGTGCATCATCGCACTTCCACACTAGCATACATGCACATCATCGTACTTCCACACTAGCATACTTGCACATCATTGTATTTCCACACTAGCACACTTGCAGTCTTGTATACTAGAATATTAGCATAGTTGCACACCAGTGCACTAATACAGTAGTGTATCTTGACACTAGGATGCTTGTTATGCTAAGCTACTAGTATACCAACAAAATGGGATGCTTGCATTATGTGCGTACTAGCAAACCTCAGAAACCTCATACATGCATACTGGCGTACAAGCATGCATACCATAGTTGCATCCTTCACTTCTTGTATACTAGCACACTAACACAGCATGCTTACAGACTACCATGCTAGGAAACTAGGATACTATTATACTAGCCCCTGGGATTCTAGCAAGTAGGGAGGGATATTATACTGCTATTCATGACGTCACATTAGCTAATGCACTTGAATCTTTACGTTTATGACGTTAACCACAGCGTTGTTGAACGTTTAAGAGTCAACTTTACAACCTGCACGGACCAATCAGAATTCTCCACCAGTTAACACAGATACTGGCACGACTGGCAAGATGTTCATGTGTTCGTTTAGTGATGCTGAAAGGAAAAGTACTTGGCAGACGCCCATATGGCTGCATCGAAAACATCTCACGTTTAGTCCCCCCCTCAATAGTAAACTGAATTCAGATGCTTTATATCTATCAGCAGTAGATATGCACAGAGCTTATTAAGTAAACACAAAACAGGTCCAGTATTAGGCTTCCTGTTCGCCAGCTGGAAGAGTACAAATGACCTACACACCCCTAAGCAGCTCCCCATAGAAAACATGTGGTTAATGACGACATGTAGCCAGTCAGCCATGCCTTTAATAAAGGATGACCACAACAGCTGCAAACACAAACACACACACGCACACATACAGGAGATGGTGGTGCTGGGTTGGGCTTCGTCTCAGTCACAAACAACTGATGCTCACTGCTTCTAATTAGCACTTACGACAACTCTGTTCTGCAATACAATGGTTGAGATCTGCACGCACACAGAGTAACACAGTCTTGTTAATGTTTAAAAATGGTTATTGGCAGTGTGCTTGTTAAAACACATCCTCGGACACTCACTACACTCGAATTTATTCTCAGCCTTGCATTCACCATCAAATTATTTTTTACTATTGTTATGACTGCTTGATTTAGGGTGTTGCAAGAAGTCAGTGTGTAAGCTGAGTGGTTAATTCATCATGGATTACTACTGCCATCCAGTGGCCATGTTGAAAAGTACACCTTAGAGCACAGGCCAAAATTATTGGCACCCTTTGTGGAAATGAGCCAAAATGTATATGTAAAAAGAAAAATACAAGTTTGAACTCGAAAAGATTTTGTTTAACCCTAACCCTAGAGTTTTATTTTAACTCTTAAATCACTTTTTTATAATTATTTTATTTATTGATTGATTGATTTTTACTCATACAAATTGCCTCGAGCATCATATTTACTGCCTTTGAACTCAACAATTAAAGAAGACCTACAACCTGACTTTAACATCAATGTCTTTCACTTGGATTTGTGCTTTCTGGCTTTTTTAATACCAAAGATTAATGATTTAAAATTATTAAAATAGATTTTAAAGGGTACACTGAATCAATTATTTCTGCCCAACAAAATAATTTAACAAAGTTTAGCAGCACTCTTCATTTTCAATTTCAATTTCAATGATGAACCACAAAAGTTCTCTTTTTTACTCCACAAGACCTCTGAAGGTGTGCTGTGGTATCTGGCACCGAAACATTAGCAACAGATCCTTCTGTGGATCTTCTGTGGGATCAGATCTTATCATCTAGCCTTTTTCACTCAAGCACCTCAATGGGCCTTGGGGGCCCATGACTGCATCACTGGTTCACTGGCTGTACCATCTTGGACCACTTTTGGTATAACCATTTCATACTGTGGACAAACTCCACAACCTGGCATTTTGTTAATCCAAGTGTCTAGGTATAACGGTTTGGCCCTAAGTCACTAAGATTCTTGCCCATTTATTCATGCTTCCAACACATTAACTTCAAGAACTGACCATTCATTTGCTGCCTAATATATTTCACCACGTGATAGGTGAGCCATTGTAGCAAGGTAAACCGATCTGAGTTACTCTGACGAAGGCCAAATTGCCATCTCCATTACAGCAGGTCTTGTACCTACCAAACGTAGTCCAATTAAGAGCAACCAGTGAACCAGTCACAGTGTCACAGTGGGTGCCCAAGACTCAGTCATGTGTGTGTGGGATGAAGGCCAGTCTGCCTGGTCAGCTCTGACAGAAGAGTCAGGGTCAGGTACCACAGAATACTTTCATAGGTTTTGTGGAGTCCATGCCTTGACAGGTCAGAGCTGTTTTGGCAGCTGTTCAGGCAGGCGGCTTTAATGTTATAGCTGATTTGTGGATAATGCTTTTTTAAACTGTCATACATTTCCATCAAATTATAAAGTTTGTCTAGAAAGTGAACACTAATAAGAAAATCGCTACACCAATTATTTACTGTATTTGCACACAGAAGGAATGTGACCGCATTTAACCCATCCGTGCAGTGAAACATACACACCAGTGAACACTAGGGGGCAGTGAACACACTTGCCCGGAGCAGGGGGGCAGCCCCAAACCACAGCACCCGGGGAGCAGTTGCCCTGGTTGGGGATTGAGACCGGTTCCCTAACCACTAGGCCATGGCTGCCCATATGCGAACATATGGCATATAAATTGTTGAGGACTCAAAATTAACATGAACCTATCAGCATTGAATTCCCAGACCTGAGACTTACTCGTGACTTGTAAAACAATGATTGGTTTCTCCTCTGCATTTTACTGTAATATCTAACATAGTTTGAGATACGTTTAGAGTCTGGAGAAATCATACTAATTTGGCAGTACACTTGGCTCATGATTTCACAGAAACCTCTATCAATAACCAAGGTTGAACTTCCTGTGAGATTCTAGTTTCTAGGGTTTGGACCGAAATATCTACAGTATATGTAGCAGAATTCATGACACTATCAATCTTCACAAGCACTGCAGAACAACAAGCCACAAAACATCTCCGATTTATCAGTGTTTTAATGTCATCTGTATTAGTAACACAAACAAAGTGTTATATACAGTCCTAAAAAATACAAACTTTCGATAGTGTTATAGGAACATTACACACAATCACACACAAAGACTGCATGGTTTAGTCTGCAGGAATGACAGGAGGACAAATATTGCACAAAGCACAACAAACTGTGACCATTTTGTCTAGGGTGGTGTTCTGTCCTTCATTTGCAGTGCCACACAGAGAAAGGGGGACAGTGGTCTGCAAAATCATGTATTTGTTCCTGACCAGGCTAGTTACTCTCTCTACATAGATCTGGACAGGATCGAGACCTTTGGTTTCATCCAACTCAAGCGCATACAGCTGCTGGTTTCTTTTGGCGAATGCTTGAATCTTCAAATCAGCAGAGCGCAAACCTGAGGCTTCTTCAAGATTAAAATGCATATCTGAGAGCATTACATCTCCAGGTGTTAAGATATCCACATGTCTCGATTAAGCCATGGTTACTTACCTGCCCTTCCATGCCCTTTGATACGAATGACACAACCCCCTTTGGCGTCATAGATATCAAATACTTAACCATGTCATGATTCTTGTTTTGAGAGCATGCTGGAGGACTGGCTGGCACGTTTTTTGTTTTTTCCAAACGTAATTCCAAACAGTCAATAATGGACGTGCAATGTGAAATGTATCCCTGATACACATCGGTAGACTAATTTGAATTTGTTCTTTGCCTGGCGAAACAATTAATTTAGAGAGTTTTTGATGCATGACATCCAGAGTGCTGTTAAACAATTCAGTGATGGTAGACCATGACACTCGGAACATGTGTCCAAAAAAAGATAAGGGTAAATTTAATCTCATCCTCATCAATGTGATTAAAAAACACTCAGAACTAGTCAGGCCTGGGCTGGCTTTCAAAAATCCTGAGACTAAAGAGAATACGATCATTAATTTTGTGTAAGACACCAGACCAGTCAGTTCGTGCACCATTTCATCATTGTCCCTAAAAGACTCTTGTTTAAAGGATACACTATTAACGTTATTTTTTTTAACTGCATGATTTCTGTTTGGAGTCCTGCACATTGGTCAGTTAATGCTTTCACTGTGGATTGGTAGGCCATGTTGGTACAAGGTGCCTCTTTAGCATTGCTGTCTTCAGCACGAAAACCAGGCGTTTTATCGGCATCACTGGTTCTCTTTCTTTTTACAGGTCTTTTAAGAGTTTTTGCCTGGTTGTGTGCAGCTCCTTGTTTCTGTTCAGCAGACGTGTTCTGTGCTAACTGAGATAGTGGCAAATCGGAGCTGCTGGGATTCTCATCTGGAAAAAAACCCCAAAAACGTAAAGGTTCAAGTCTCTGTCTTTGGTAATTAATTATTATTATGGAATAAGAGGGCAGAGTATCTGAGCCTAGAAATACTCTGCTTTTTTATACAAGTTCTACACTGCAAAGACGAATCCCTTATAATCCTGGTGTATTTTTTCTATGACTAGACTAACAGTAGTTATTGTTATTATCTTACGCTGCAGAGCCCCTGAATTAGGACATAGCTTGTATGTTTGAACACGGGTTCGAGTAATGCTGGGTTTCCTATGGAAGGTCCCAGGTTCGATCCCTGCAACAGACAAGACATGACTGAAGTGCACTTGAGCAAGGCACCTAACTCTTAACTGCTCCCCAAACAGTGGATAGGCCTGCAAACTGCTGTGGACACGTGTGCTCACTGCCCCCTAGAGTTCAGTAGTGTGTGTGTGTGTGTGTTTTACTGCAAATGTGATGGTCACTTTCCTCTGTGTGCAAGCGTAGTGGTCAATTAATCACTTTGATTTCACTAAATTGTAATGAATGCTTTTTGTCTGTGGGACACTGGACACCGCTAGTCTCACAAACAACAGACTAGTCTCAGTAACTTTGTCCATGTGCAGCAGTGTAACTTATCTTGTACTGTTGACATTGCTGGGGTAAATCCCAGAGTGGGGGTATTTACTGGAGTCTCTTATTCCTCTGCTGGTCTTTTTGTCCACAGAATAAAAAGATTCAGAACTTTAACTAAACTTTAGGAGGTGAATGGAGATTTTAAGGCTCCTCACATCTACATTCAGCTCTTATAAAGAGTTTACAATCAACACACACCTGATTAAAGACATGTGAACGTTACTATAGCAACTCCTGCACATGTGATACCCGTTTTCTGTGTCCGTAACTCTCAACGTGAGATTTAAAACAGCAGTGTCGGGAAGTTACAATAATTACAAACTAGCCAACTAAAATAACCAAAAGTGCGTGAAGTGCCCGGAAGTGTTCCCTGAAAACGGTCCGAGTTTGCCCGAGCGTTTTATTTAATGTGAATAACACCGTGCACCATGGGTGTCAAACTCTGGCCCGCACTGTAATTATATTTGGCCTGCGAGGCAATATCAAATTACTATTGGAGCTGGCCCGCCGGTATAATACAGCAGTGGCGCTGCTGTAACAGCACATTCACCGCTAATACTACAAATCCCATAATGCCCTCCTGTTGTCGGGGAGTCGTCCACCCCGGGTTTTCTGCACCCTTCATTACGCGCCCAACTCAGTAGCGATCCGTGCTTCGGCAGGAAAGCCACCGCTCATCCAAGAAAAGATGCCAGGTATCTGGCTT
>JAOVVF010000004.1:6979247-6995805 GCA_028565595.1 Duopalatinus emarginatus
TTGATTTTGCATGTCTGCAATATGAAGTTATATAAGTGTTGCTTGTTCCATATTCAATGTTAAAGCAAAACTTGTATGAGTCTATATTAGAAGGTTCATTTGTAGACTGTGTATTTGAGTTTGACACTCCTGCCGTGCACACTGTACCGCACAACATTTATTTGCACAGAAATTCTGCGCACATGCCAATAAATTTTCTGCATGCGTTTCTTGTTTTTTTTTTTTTTTTAATTATTATTTATTGTTTTTTTTAGAAACACTTTCCTTTTATTTATTTATTTATTTATTTATTTTTGTAGCATTTTTACAAAGAAAGAGGTCACACAGTACAATAATGTAACAACATAATATTAACAGCACAGCATTACAAATAAATATAAAGCAAAAGAATAAACAATAAATAAATAAAATCCAGAGGATTAAGATTGAGAGAAGTTCTGTGCAAATAATGAATAATAAAACTTTTTAAAACATTGCATATATTTAGTGTTTTAATTATTTCCCCCCTCTCTTTTTTTAATACATATTTTATTATAATTGTGTTTAATGAACAGGCACGTGTACGGACAGCTTGACAGTGACGTCATAATCGTGCCCGCTGCCTCTGGGTCCTTCCTCTCTTCTCGTCTACTCGAGGGTCATGTACCAAATCGTATAACAGCCTTCTACCTAGTAAAAAAAAACAAGCCCGGTTTGAACTAGACGTGTTTAGTTGTATATCACTGGAGAAGACATGATGGGCGGTAGAACGAGTGCGATAGCGGCCGGCGTCGGAGCGGCACTGTTCGTCGGTTACTGTATTTACTTCGACAGGAAACGAAGGAGCGACCCAAACTTCAAGAGCAAGCTGAGAGAACGTGAGTGCTGCGGGTTACCGCTGTTTCACACATGAAGGTCACTAGGTAGTGAGTGGAAGCCGGTGTTTTATCCCCTATGTAGTGCTCTGGTGTTGTAGGTAGTTTGGGGATTTAGTCATTATTTTATTATGAGCCTTTTTTTCTGTTGTGAAACGGCCTCGTGCGGGGCCTTGTCATTTAAATGGTTGGTGGTAAAGGTTCTGGGGGTAAATGATGGAGATAAATGAGCTGTCACAGCTAGCTATGTGCTAAAGGCTACATCCTAAATGGCCTTTTTTAATATTTAGGGAATGTAACAATGACTTCTACATCGTTTGTAGTGCACTTGGTGTTTAATGTGAAGCCAGTGTGTTAGTACATTGACCCACATGTGCAGTGAACACACACACACACACACACATACACACACACACACACACACACACACACACTATGGGGCAGTGAACAGGATGGTGGGCAGCCCCTATCCACAATGTTCAGGGAGCAGTTAGGGGTCAGGTGCCTTGCTCAAGGGCACTTTAGTCTTGTCTTATCAGTTGTCAGGCTCAAACCTAGGACCTTCTGGTCCCCAGACTGGTTCCTGAACCCCAAGCCTGCAGCTGCCCCCATGTTCATAGGGATGGTTGTGTTATTTTAAGTAGGCCAGTGACTCTGAGCCTGAATTTCATTGTTTTGGTCACATTTAAGGGTTTAGGTGATAAAGAAGTGGAACTCAGTCATTAATGTATAATAAACTGTGTTTCTTAGACGGAAGGATTTTGCGTATAAATCTTGTCTCACATTATGGTTATTCTGACAGATCTCATTGTTATTCCAGATGTTAAGCTTTGGTTTATTTTTTCCCTGCGGTTCAGCTAAATGTCATCCTTATCAGCGTCATTTACTGTTTATTTTATACCTTAATGTATTTAAATCGTTCTTTTATATCTTATACGGAATAATTACATAATGGAAAAGAATAAAATAACCTTCTATTGTTATGCCTGTGTACAACGAAGAAATAAAAATGTAGTATAAATAAGAATAAAATAAAAATGAGCTGAAATATACAATACAGTTAGATGGATATTTCCATAGGAACAGAGGACTCAGTATTACAGTGTAAGTTGTAGCTGTTAAGTGAACCAAAGCGAACCACTCATTGACCACTGGACTTTCACATGCAGAAATTTTAGAGAAATCTTTGTGTTTAACCCATCTGTGCAGTAAAGTACACACACACACACACACACACACACACACACACACACACACACACACACACACACGAGGGGGCAGTGAGCAACTACTTTAGTCATGTCATGTCAGTTGCATTGATCAAACTGGCAACCTTCTGGTCACAAGGTTGGTTCCATAACTGGTTCTTTAACCACAAGCCCATGGCTGCACCAATATGGATTCTATATATTTACTGTATAGTCTATACATTTACTATGTAGCCTATAGATGATGAGTGTGTAAAGTGACTGTGCATAGGTGTGCAGCATGTACAAGACACACACACGACACCAATAAACTACAGTATTTTACTCCATATTAGGTTGTTAATTAATCGGGTTATGATCAATTAATGATTGATGTGTTTTTTTTTCTGTGCAGCGCTGATCCAGTTGCTCGTCTGTAAAATACATTCAGTGCTTTATCTTATTTAGCTGTAGCTCCAAACAGACAAGCTCTCATTTTCTTGGTTATGTTTACGGCATGACCGTGACTTAATAATCTCAATCCCCACACCGTACAAAGCCACTACCCATCCCTTCAACTGCACTGGTTTAAATGACTTATTTGGATAATATAACTGAATAAGTATCATAAACTGGTGTGCACAAAACTATGTGAGGGTGGGATAAAACCTGTTTCACATTCATTATAAGGATGCTAGAAACACCAAAGTTTGCGTACCCTTCAGGCTGAAAGAAGGACATTTCTTTAACCCACACAAAGACACAAACAGTGTGATGGGTTTTGACATATTCCTTTATTATAAACAGTGACGACATGGTGTAATAGTTTTAAGATATTACACTGTGAAAAGTTAAAAGCTTGTATTTCCCTTTAGAATAGAAATTTTTGTAGTAATGTTTCCTCTAGTAACAGTATCCTGAAAACTGTTTGTGGAGATGTTTACTTCTAATAGTCTGAATTGGTAATGTCTTCTTTGCTTTCCTTTACCCTGATGTACCACTCTATTCTAAGAAAGCAACCATGAAATGGACAAAATCTTTTTTTTATGTGTCAAAATGGTGCATTTTTAACTCAAAACCCATTGTAAAGAAGTCTTACATTAAACAGGAGTTAAGAGAACTTGTCTCTTGCAGGAAGGAGGAAGCAGAAAGTCGCACAGGAGAAAGCAGGACTGTCACGGGTAAGGACAAATATGTTGAGCTCTTAAAATTTGCATTTGTTTAAGACTTGTCCTGTTAAAACAAAGTTATAATGAATAGGACATGTACATGTGTGCAGCTCCCGGATCTCAAGGATGCTGAAGCTGTTCAGAAGTTCTTCCTGGAAGAGATTCAGCTGGGAGAAGAACTGTTGGCTCAGGGTAAGATTCCCGTGTCTCAGGAACATGTTAGCATGCAAGCCTCATATAACATATGTAACACAGAGCAATGAACACCACAGTACCAAGCTGTGTTTATTTTCTGATCTTGAGAAACTTTATTTAGAAACTCTGTAGTCTGCCAATACTAGTGCTGAGTGGTGCAATGGTTTCAATTTCCTGCACAGTAACCTATTTATTTATTCATAAGTCACCATACCGGTGCACAGCTAAAACAATTGCTGTAATTCTACAAGAGGCAGCAAAACAAATATACATCGTAGAACTAGAGTAACATTCAGGTAACTACTATTTCATTCTCGTATTGCTCATGTTTTCTAGGAGACTACGAGAAAGGAGTGGACCACCTGACCAATGCCATAGCAGTGTGTGGTCAGCCTCAGCAGCTCCTCCAGGTGTTGCAGCAGACTCTGCCTCCACCAGTCTTCCAGATGCTCCTCACCAAACTGCCCACCATCAGCCAGGTGAGAAACCTGCTTGTCTCTTTCTGTGACACATTCTGCTTCTGAACCTGGGTGTCTTTTATTAAGTCGTGAAGCGCAATCCAAAATGTGGACATAAAGGGGCTTTAGGGAAATAACCAGTGTTGTAGCTCATTTATTAATCTCGTATCATCTTAATGTTATGCACAAAACCAAATCAGCTTCAGCTAGCAAAGTGAAAGTGAACCACTCATTCACCATTGTGCTTGCCTCTACATTTAACCTAACCCACAATATAGGGTAGTGAGCATACATGCCCCTAGCGGTCAGTAACTGCAGTTAGGGGTTAGGTGCCTTGCTCAAGTGCACTTACTCAAACTGGGGACTTTGTCGTCACAAGGCTGATTCTTTAACCACAAGCCTACGACTGCCTCATACAATTCTTATTTGGTGCCCTTAGTGCTGCATCTACTATTCCTTATATAGGTTTCTTGTCGTACCTGTTTAATGTAATGTAATATTTCTGTGGCAACGTAGAGGTGTGGGGGTAATAAGTGACATCAGACTATTATTCAGACTACCAAGCAGAACCTAGTGTAATCTGCCGAGCTTTTCAGGGCTAAAAGATTCTAGGATTTGAACTGTCACTCTTTCACATCTAAAAGTAAGCATTGCATGAACTTGTGTAACATGTTCCTTTTCCCTGTTTTGCAGCGCATCGTCAGTGCCCAGAGCTTGAGCGATGACGACATCGAATAAGACGAGACCCTTTTAAACACGTGATTCTCCCTCAATGCAGCCTTCTCCCAGCAGTTCCACTCCTCCATGTTTAAATTACCGTTTCTTTTGTTCATTGTGCAAATATAGTGCCCAAACACCCTTTTACCCATTCCCTATAGGTGCCCTATAAAGAATATGAAGAGATTTTCCTACAGGGCAACACAAGCCTGTAAATTATACCATCAGATGTTAGAAATGTCTTTCAGTGTTTTGGTAACATTTAACTGTATTTTATTGAATCAAGTGACTTTTTGAGGATTTGTGCTGTCTATACACAGCAGTTATTGTGTCTGAAAGTTGTATAAATGGATGAGAACGAAGCATGATCTGATTTCTTTATTACAGAAAAACAAAAATCAACAAATATGCAATGCACATTCATAACAGCTCCTGGATAAAAAGTTTACATGACCCTACTCTGTCCTGTAATTCCTGTGTGTGCTGAACGTATATATGCTAATACTCTGCTTATGAAGGCTTTTCATAAGTATGTGTGGGACAAAACAGAAATGTAATTTAGTTCAGGTCACACCTCTGGTCTTTTGTCATTCATTAAAGATTTGTGAAAAAACAAGCAAGCAGGGGACTGAACTAGAGGTGTGTGTCAGGACTGATAGAACACCGAAGACAAGTACAATGGTGCAGTAGTGGCCCAGGACCCCAACCTTAGCTGGAGTCCATGTTCCTTAACAACAAAAAATTATTTGGGACTTTCTCCTCAACCCTGAGTTCAGCATAGGAATGTAATGTAAACATGGCTGCTCACATGGTGGTCAATAAAATAACACTTCAATACTGTAAATGAGTTAACAGTAGTATTTATTGTAGAGCAACCAGCATGGACCTATTAAATCTCTAACACTGACCATACAGTCTGTGGTTATGAGAAAGTAAAATACAGAAACTCAGTTATGTTGGCTTGCTTGGTGTTAACACGTTTCATCAAAGGTGATCAATCATTCCCAGAGTTCATGCTTTCAATTGCAAGCATGGATTTACCCATCATCATCAAAACTGGTCCTGGACACACCTCTAGACTGAACTACAAAGTTCAAGTCATTTGCCAGGAATCTAGTGCAGAGCTCAACACTATTTAACTTTAACTTTATACGTAGTGAATCACTTGAGATCCACAGTGAATGAATTCAGCTTTGCAGTGCAGTCCCATGTGTACAGAGCAAGAACTCAGAGTTTTATTCATCGTTTTTTTTTTTACACTGTAGGCTTTATTATGTATAATAGGTCCGAGACTGCGGTACATTCGAAGGTGTTTGTGTTTCCTCTTATTGAGGTCATTAATATAATGGAGTCTTTTTTAAACAAATAAAAGATGGACAAAGCTGATGTCTCTTTTAGTCTAACTCTGATCACACTGTAACATGATTAAAAAAAATTATATGTGTACAGGTTTACCCTTTTTCTTCGGTTTAAATTTCTTTCTCAGTCCTTTTCCTTTTTTGGAAACAGGATCCGTCATGTTTCCTGTAAAGGCAGTTGACGTTTTGTTGCCCATCCCAGGGTTTTTCTTGAAGGGTTTTCCTGTGGGTTTGCTGCTTTCAGCACGCTTGGGTCCTTTAAAGTTTGCTGACTGTGGTCCTCTTTTCCTCTCCGCATCTCTCCTGTGCTGCCCTTTACCTCCTCTTCCTGCTGGGCCTCTCCCCCTCTTCTCGTTCCCCTTACTCACCTTCTCCTTCTTCACAGAGCGTTTCACCCTGATCTTCCGCTCGAGCAGCTGGGAGCTGTTCAGCTTCAGTGCCAACATTACAGCATCTGTGCTCTGAAAGGAGACGATGCACAGTGCATTCATGAGGCCTCGTTTCTATAGTTACAAAACTGTGTGTAGAGGATTTCAGCATTAACGTGGTGCAATTACCTCGAAGAGGACATAACCGAAGCCTTTTCCCACTCCAGTGTTTCGGTCCCTCACCAATCGCACAGCCTCTACTTTACCACAGTCTGCAAAGTGCTGGCGCAAAGGCAGTTCCGTTATATCTGTCAGGAACAGTGAGGAAAGAGTTAAAGGAACAGAAGACTAAAGATAGGTCTGATTAGCTGAGTGAGTTTCTGATACAGCTATACTGTTTCACTATTAGCTCTGAACCGTTAATCCATACAGACGTTGTTTTGCATCAACATCAGTACAATCTGATACCAAACCCAAAACCTGTCCGTTTTTTTTGTAGATAAATTACAAACCAAATTGTCTTATATTTGATTTTCCTCCCCCATGCTTGTCAATCCCCAGGGGAGCAGAGGTGGTCTCTGGCCCTGTCTGTCCCTGTCTATCCCCAGGGAATGAGGTGTGGTTTCTGTGCCTGTTTGTCCTCAGGGAACGAGGTGTGGATTTGTTTAGTATGATATGATCTAAAATGTTATTGTTCACACAACACTGACATGCTGGGTGTCTCAATAGTAAGAAAAAGTCCATATAACATGGTAGCCAAATTTGGTGATCCAATTTAGACACAAGCTGTGGCCACCATGTTGGTGAAATGGCCTTACAGGTTTTCCCCTTCCACATCACTGTCTGCAGAACAGTTCTCATTTTATATTGGTGCTTCATTACTTTTATCATCATGCTAAATCATTAGCAACAAAATGCATTTTAATGCATCATTAGCAACAAGATGCATGTTATATTTTAGAAGGAAAGACCAATACTGAAGACCCAGACCCATAATGACCCATACTGACATTACAGACAAACAACTTCACTCAGACAACAACTCTTCCTTGCTACTAGGGGCGCTAAATTTTTTTTTTAAAGAATCGAGATTCCTAATCCTGGTGATTCTGAATTGATTCAAAATGCCCCAAAATGTATTAATGTGTTTAAGGTTTTTTTTCCCATAACGCCTCACCATAGCCCATCTAGGCCACAGTACAGCAAGCTAGTTAGCCAGCGGCCTTTGTCTGAATGGAGTCCGCTAGCATGGTTAATGCACTGTGGTAGACTGAGGTCTGTGTTTACTTTGTATTAATACATTTTTAGTTGTTTTTTCATTAAATAGAGTTTTTTAATTTGAGAAAAAGCCAGGCAGCTAAGCTAACGTAATACTGGTCATATAAGTTACAGAATTTTATGCACACTCCTATTTTTGGTATAAATATAAAATGATGCAAAAAGATTTAATACAATAAAGGAACCTACAAAAATATTTTAAGTAAATGTTCTATTTGTTTACATTGTCTTTTCATCTTGTCAGTCACATAATTTAAACAAAATTTATAGACCATTTAAATAGAAAAATCGTTCCTGAATTGAAAATCGAATCGTGAGCCCAAAAACCGTTATTGAATCGAATCGTCAGACGCTGAGAGATTCGCACCCCTACTTGCTACTAATTAGTATTCCTTTAAAATACCCTTATAATACACTTGTCAAAATATAAAGAAATATTTTAGACATTTGACAGACAACCTGAAATCCTAGCGTCCTCACCACCCAGAGGCATAAAGATCGTTATTGCTAATGAGAGCAAATCTGAGCTCATAACTAACTCTGATTTTTTTTTCCCCCAAGCACAGCAACCATTAGAACTGTAAAAGAGGCAGAGCTTATTGATAAAACTGATTGAAAAGAAAGTGACTTTGTCTAATGTTAGTCCTTCAAAATTTCCTTCAAAAGACAGGTGAAATTGTGTGAGGCTGTAGGAGTAACACTAACCATATGGAAGGTTGCCCACGAAGATGGACCTCTTATGGTCATGCTTAAAAAAAAAAACAAAAAACGAGTGTTAATGAGAATGTCCCATGTCACAGTTGCACCGCATTATATGGGATCATGTTTTAAACCTTAGTTTTTTACGATACTTACTGAACCGTGCTGGGAGACTCGATCCACCCGGATATAAAGGTCTTTCTGAATCTCCATTCCATTCCTACAACACATTTCCTGTAAGTCACATGATCAGCAGATCTCACAGACACAAATTATAGGTGCAAAACATTTCACCGTGTGCTGTTATAGTCAAACATATCTACATGAGGCTGCCGGGATGCCCTGAAATGATTTATTCCTCTTATACCACAGCAACTGACCACAACTATTTTTAGTAAATAAAGAACATCACACTGTAATGTTGCTCAGTTTCTACTTACATTTCACACTGTGGACATATTATAGCAGCTAGAACCAGTTTTGTTACTACTAATCTTCTTAAGAAATGATGATAAATAAACAGTAATAAGAGAAATACGATTATTAGGCTCAGATGATGTGAAGTGTCTGCAAGTTTTTGTTAATAAGAGGTTAATGTATTAGAATAAGTGTGTTAATAGAAACTTGTGCTTTTACTGTCAGAGCTGCTGTTTATAAAAATATATAATAAAAATGTGTTTAATTCTTGTATTTTAGCTAAGCTTTTTTGCAGTGTATGACCTTTGTAAGGCGTTCGTTGCCCCATCGTCCTCCTTGAACACCACATAGGCATTAATGCTTGTCTTTTTCGGGTCAACTTGGCGCCTAGAAACAAATACAGGGAAAGTCATTAGACAGAATGTGTGTGTGTGTGTGTGTGTGTGTGTGTGTGTGTGTGTGTGTGTGTGTGTTTTATGCTTGTGCAGACCTACAGTTCCAACAACAGAAATACCTAATATTTCTGATATTGTGGGGACATTTAGCTGGTCCCTATAAAATGCAGGGTTTCTTATTGTTTTTTAACAATAAGTAAAAAACAAACAAACAACAGTGGTTGCATTTTCATTACTTATTAAGGTTAGGTTTAGGATTAGGCATAGCATTATTTAACTAAATTAATCATGAAGTCTATGGAAAGCCCCCAAAATTAGTTACACAGATGTGTATATATATGTGTGTGTGTGTGTGTGTGTGTGTGTGTGTGTGTGTATTACAATGCATACCGGATAGTGGCAAGCTTGCGGGACATCGTTGGATCTTCCCGAAGCTGGAAGATACCACAATCAGAGATCTACTACACGACAAAAATGGGCATCCAACTTTTAATCGAAATAGCTACAAAACTTACGACTGAGCGAAATCGCACTGACTCAATAACTCCCAGGTCCTTGAAGATCTTTTTCACATCCTGTAAAAGCAGAGGTTAATAGTATAAACAAAGACATACTGATCTGAGATGACTTGTAGACCATTCATGCACAGAAATTCACCTTCTTTGTGCAGTTAACAGGCAAGTTTCCAACAAACACGGTTCTTTTCAGTTTAATTCTCTCCTCAGCCTTGTTCCAGGCAACTTTACGCCGTTTTGCGTCTTCTGGCATTTCTTCATCATCGCTCCCTTCTGGAGCTTTGCGCTTGACTTTCTTGGGCCGTTTTTCCTCTTCGTCATCGTCTGCATTTTTTAAGGCTCCTTCTCTGGAAATAGACACAGATGATTTGTTGACAGCCGTTTAAACTCTATTACTGAAACAATAGAAACAGCAGCAGTGATGATTACAAACCTGTCCTCCAGCTTCTTTTCAGCTGCTGATTTTTGTTTCACCTTCTTCTGTTTCACTGCTTTTCCGGTCCCTGGCACACGACCTGTTTCCTGTTTCTCTGAGCTGACCTTTGTGTCTGGCTGCAGACATATAGGGAAAAAAAGCATCATTACTGAGAATCAGAATGTAAATTTTCAGAATTTTACATATAGCAATTTTAACTATGGACATTGTCCCAAAGCAGCTTTACAGAAACACAGGATCTGAATTATACATTTATGTCAATTTTTTTATCCCTTATAAGGATGCCATCAGCGAAAGTGGCAAAGGAAAAACTCCCTGAGATGACAAGAGGAAGAGGAACTCATCCTCATTTAGGTGACAGAAATTATACTGGAGATTTTAATGATCCCTTCCTATACCAAAAGTGCAAATGTACAGGGTGAGTCATAGGTCAGGATACATTTAATTTCAGAAACGAAAGGAAAAATAACATATCTGACTACCCCAGCAAGTAATAGGTGAGGGGGGCTATCTTTTAGGGCCACCATATTGGATCAACAGCAAGTTTTTCCAATGGGAAGGTGGTCATGTGTCCTGCGACGTTTGACTCACTCTGTATAACCAGAAAATCCATTACAGTTATATCATGAAGTCTAATGTTGACTTGTTGACACTTGACTGATGGAGAGTAAAACTGTTCTGTTCTAGTTCGCCTGCAAGGGCTATGTCTTAAACTGCATCAGTCACAGTCCAAAGCAAATCAGAAATTACCCTTCTGTGGTGTTGAACTAGGCAATATCCACTGAAGTGCCAAAAAAAACTGGTATAGAAGAGCCTGTAAAATACATAGCCGTGGCCTTCTTGTGACTGGAAGGTCTCTGGTTCGATACACACACAGGGCAAGATACGACTGAGGTTCCCTTGAGCAAGGCACCTAACTCCCCCAACTGCTCCCTGGATGCCGGTGGTTTGAGGTTTGGGGTTTCCGGGCAAGTGTTCACTGTTGTGTGTGTTTTTACTGCACGGATGGGTTAAATGCAGAGGCAAAGAGTTCACGTTCACTTTACTTTCACATAGGCAAGGGCCAAACTGCAATGGCTAGATAAATGGGTCAGAGCACTCCCAAAACAGTAGGTCTTGTTGGGTGTTCCTGATACGCACTAGAGAACAACTGGTGAACTATCAACAGGGTCTTGATGCCTAGAATAAGAAGGCAAGAGTCTGTGTCTTGATGGGTCAGAGCTGTTTTGGCAGTCAGTTTCAACTTTTAACAGTGTTTACATGTCTATATACCGCCTTATTTCTAGAGAGACACAAATGACTGGGACCTAATTGTGTGCGTCAGAATACTCAACGTGTCCAATTTTTAGGAACAAACTCTGCTTAAGGAGGTGTAAAACCTTGTTGGGTCTGTGTGCCTTCCTCACGATTTTAATGAAATCTATAGATAACAACACACCATAAGCCTAATCAGTTCAGTGTGTAATCAGACAGCAGCTGTTAAACAGCTGGTCTCTGATGCTCCTGAACCACCACATCATCAACACAGAACACTGTGCTTACACACTGTACAGAAGTGTTCTGTTTATAATAATAAAGAACCTCACCTAACTGAACAGAACGCAGTGAATTAATCAGTGATTAATGAAAATGAGTAATGAAAGCTTTTTCTACTTGTCTGGATTAAACATGTCTGACAGACTCCTCAGGCTGATTAAATTGGTCATTATGATGTCAACTACGGCTGCTATAAAGCCTTGATTGGTATTCACACCTGCCACAGTAACAAATACAGTTCTTAAACACAAATTAATTAAATAGTTTATTCTAGAGGAGACATTTTATTACAGATGCGACCCTGAGACAACAATGACATTTGGATGTGTTTTTTACAAAGTAAATACAGACTGGTACTTCTGAAAACCTCATAGTGGAGCCTATTGATTCTATTTGCCAGCATGTGTAGCTTGATGCTGTGCTTTTTTGTGACAGACACCTACTACAAGCATGTCAAGCACACAGGTCTCCTATAATCCTTTATCAACTTGTCTCTGTGCAACAAAGACATCTGTGTTGATGTGAAGTTTAAAAGCCGATGTTTTCGATAACTGTTCTGTTTTTAAAATGTAGTCTTATGCTAAAGGCACTGGACTTGTGTTTTAACACCACTGTAGTAATGGATGGCAAGCTTGCATACTTACTTTTGGTGCTGGAACAAAGACCAGTGTGTTCTTTGTGGCTGCGACTGAGAATAGTGAGGAAAGAGTCCCTGGTGTGGGCTGATCTGTAGTCAGGCTGTCTGATACCAGTCCAACAACATAACTCTTCTGCTCAGAGGCACCGGCAACCGCCGGCTTGCTGTAACATGAAAAATAGTTACAAAATAAATTAAAAAAAATACAAACAAAATCTCATATGCCTTGGGCAGATAGTATTTTAGATGTGAGTAGAGCCACATTATTCAATCAACATTCAAATTACACAAAAGGACTTCAGTAATTTTATTATTATTATTATTATTAGTAGTAGTAGTAGTAGTATTAGTAGTATTAGTAGTAGTACACATTATTAAACATTTAATAATACCTTTTTACCAGCTACTATCACTCACAATAACATGAGTTATGAAATTATTCATTGACCACTGTGCTTGCACATAGAGGAATTTGCCCTCTGCATTTAACCAGAAACACACAAATTAGTAAATGTACACACTAAAAGGTAGCAACCACCCAAAGTGGTAGGCAACCCCATCCACAGTGTTAGATGCCTTGCTCAAGGGCACTTCACTCACATCTTGTCAGTGCAGGAATCGAACCAGGGACCTTCTGATCACAAAGCTGGTTCCTTAACCACAAGTCTACAGCTGGCCATAAGTTATGCACACAATATACTTCACTAAGATGCTGGAAATTATACACCACATACTACTGGGACAAATCCCAAAATGATTCTCTGCTACTCAAAAACAGTGAAGTGGAAGTGAACTATTTTCTTACTGTGCCTGCATACAGGAATGTGACTTTTGCATTTAACCCAGCCATTCAGTGAAACACACAAACACACACACACACACACACACACCAGTAAACACACTTGCCCAGAGCAGGGGGGCAGCCCTAAACCACATCACCCGAGGAGCAGTTGGGGGAGTTGGGTGACTTGCTCAATGGCAAGAACTATGGTATGAACTAAAAGGTATAAATGTTAAATACCCAGAGCCACAGGTTTCCAACCCTGGTCATGAACAGTAGAGTGTTCATAGGAAGAGCTGATTAATTGGATCAGGCAGAACATGGACAGGGGTTCTGCAGGACTGGGGTTAGTACTCTAATGCAGTGCATTGGGGTTAGTACTCTAATGCAGTGCATTATGGGGGAAAAGCAACCAGAAAGCACCTGTGTGATAACTAAAATCAGATTGTACACATTATAATGGATGGAAAACAACAGAAAATAATAATTTACTATATATTAACACAGAAACCTGACAATGATCCACAGAGTCAACATGTGAAGAATGACACCAATTTAAGATCTGATACAAGGAACACTTATTAATACTGATTAAACAATGATTCCTGTTGAATCAGTATGTAAATGAAAGTGTGTCAGTGCCAAACCTCTGTGCAGCATGCTTCTTCTTCATGGTTTCTTCTCTGCTTGTTGTATCAGACTCACTTATTCACTTTTAATATAACTGTACAATGTTGTCCTGATGTGATTTATAAACACATATCTACTTCATAAAGCCAGCAACTCTTTACTTTTGTATTAAATAAAAAAACAACTTGTAAAGCTTTTCTTTTCACTACACTTAACCAAAACACGTTTTCACTCGTGCACCTGTTTTCTGTTTCCTCGGGAAACAATAACCCAAACATTACGTTCCGAGGTTACATCAATCGAGTACTGATTAAATATTTAAAAGTTTAATATTATATTACACCAAGCACAAAAATACTACAATTAACATCATGAACAACAGCACGTTAAGTTGTTCGTTTATAGCACAAATAATTAAACGTCGTGTCGTATATTAGTTCCGATCTGGGTTGTGTTTTTGCGGACGGTTATTTTTGAGGCACCATTTCGGGCTGTGTAACTGATGGAAGGAAACGTCAAAACAGGCTGCAGAGAAACGGATTCAGGGTATGACTACATTTCATTTCTGTATATAATAATGTTTAATATAGTACAGTATATACTGGTTTGGTCGGACAGATGTTTAGGTCGGTGTAATAAACAAACCTGGTGATAAACCAGTTGTTATGGAGACAGGATTTCAGCTGTGTCAGACTCAGAGGAGCAGCTGAGGTGATTCTGTTGTCTATCAGTTTAAATGGGTTTTATTCAGTAAGGCTGACAAAAATAATTGCTGCATATCGTCTATGTATTCAGAGAGGAACAAATATAAAATATAACTAAATTAAAGAAACCTTACTTATTTCTGTATGTTAAATCTACTCTGGTTTATTTGACCTGTAATATTACAGCAGCTTGTGTAAGTAGTTCCAGCTCCAAGGCAAATTACTGCTGTGTATCAATGCGCAAGATCAAATACACGATCGTTGTTATAGTAACGACTCACACAGGGACTTGTATGGCGATGTGTGCAGTGTCAGCACTCAAATTATACGCTTCGTATGAGACTTATGAGATAACATATGAGATTTATTATTAACTGTAAGACAGATTATAATAAAGACAGTAGAACACATTTGGCTCGTGTCTGCCTCATCACAGCCGTGCTGTTTTTTCACGATAACACACTACCTCTCATGTTCTGTCGCTTTTATACAACAGTTCAGGAAAGAAAGCAAGTATGAAGTGAGTAATCTGAGTTGTGTATGTAGTGTTTAATATGTTTTAACACTGGCATTTCCTTCCGCCTTATTATAACAACAAGTTGCTTGGTATTAGGTCACAGAAATGTTCTCCACTCACTCAGTACTCAGCCTGCAGTCTTAATCATTTTACTTTGGTTTTAGGTCATTGTCGCAAGGGCATTTGCTTTACTTTTTGGTGTATTATATGATTTGTTTAAATTTTGGGTGAAATAAAACCAGCTTTAGTGTCTTTTATTATGCTCTCCATTCTATGCAAAAAACATTTACACTCACAAAAAACAACCAATCAAATTGTGGGGTCGTAACTAACTGTTGTATAATGTAACATAAGGGATGAGAGGATCTAACTTGTTTCACAGATGTTCCACAACATAAGAGGCACATGAGAACTAGCTAGCAAACTAATTTGGTGACAATGGGATTAAAAAGAAAAAAAATATATTTTAATTAACAAATAATTTTATATAATTGGCAGATTGGTTAAAAGTAAATACTTTGTGACATGCTGTTATAGTAAAATAATAATACCACAGCATTGTTGATTATGTTCTTTTAGCACCTGCCCTGTTGTGGTTTATTGTTACTATAAATAGCTAAAATACAAACACATATAAAATTTGGAACTAGCACCTCCATGTGAGACTGAAAGAAGCCCTAAGAGGATGAAGACTTAAGTCTGATGAAGAGGTACAAACAGTGGTGCATTCAGTTCCACCCCATGAAGCCCCTCAGAATGTTTCTAGAATGACAGACTGGAGACCCATCCAAACACAAGTGTCCTTGTTATTCATTACAGTTGTGCAATGGCCATTGCTTAAACCTTTTATTATTATTTTTTTATTCATCTGCATATTTTCCAATTTTCACATTATGTACAAGTAAGAAATAAAACATAGTTGCTTGCACCTTGAAATTGTTCACGTATTCTGGACTATGTAGTAAAAATTTCCTCCACATTATACAGTGTGCAATGAGGCTTCAAGAGCAGGATCAACGCATGATGGAGCATTTGCCTGAGGACGCTGTGGGCAGGAGGGTGTTGTGTGATGGAGAACGAGCCACAGTGCAATACGTCGGGACGGTTCCACCTACCAGAGGTGAGTGTCCTACATTGTGCACTATTTTGAAGGCTAATAGCTGTTTATTCCCATACTGCAAATAGTTTTTTTTATTTGCAGTTATATTCTAAGTTGTTAAGATTGGGATAATATCTACAAAAAAAAATCTGTATCTTATCTATAAACTACCATTATTCTGACACTCATAAATGATCACTGATTTACAGAAGCTAGTAAATGATAATAACAATAGTTATTGATTGTAGTCAGCAAACTAATAATAAACCTGCAAAAAAGTATATTTTTGTTTTATATATATTTAAATTGAAGGAATGTGGCTTGGCGTGGAGTGGGACAATCCAGAACGAGGCAAACATGATGGAAGCCATGAAGGAGTTCGCTACTTTACATGCAGGTAATCTGTCTCATAATTACTGACAAGTATAATCAATCAGTGACAAAAATATCCTGACCTGACAGGAAGACTTAAAGGACATCAGCCAAATCTGTAATAATCTGTCTTTAAATAGTTATCTAGTGCACATAATTTTACAAACCGGATTCCAAAAAAGTTGGGACACTAAACAAATTGTGAATAAAAACTGAATGCAATGATGTGGAGGTGC
>JAOVVF010000004.1:7017194-7046096 GCA_028565595.1 Duopalatinus emarginatus
TCACCGAAGAAACCCGCATTGCACTGACAGGTAAAAGAGCCCTGCGTGTTGTGACAGACGGCGTCTTCATGGCAACGGGACGTTTGGCACTCATCAATATCTGTAAAAGAAAAAAGAAAAAAAGGTAAAGCTTGTATAAATATACACCAAATTCCAGACGCAAACACTGCAGTATCACTTTTATTTCCTGGTCGATAGAAACACCACATGCAATGCTAAGACAATCAGTGGACATCTGTTAAAACATCCTCGAGCTCACGTTACATTCCCAAGGGCTTATAGAGGAATTTCTTATTTTGCAACATAGCTTGGCTTGGACCATGTAGCCCTGCTGTATAGAGTTGTGATTTCACCATGGATGTGATATGATTTCACTTTGGATTCAAACCAAATGCACTTTTTTTACTACAGAAATGAGAGCAGAAAGGAGGAAAGGAAAAGAAATGGGGGATGTGGGAAAAAAACGAGCACAGCTGTGGGGCCTGGGGTCGGAGCATTTCCTTTCCCACTGGAGCGTGGGCGAACACCATATAAAGCCCTGAACGGTTCAGGACTGTGTATTACTGTACTGATAAGGACACAGACAGATTAGACTTGCTAAGACTGGCTTAAAAGTACACTATGATGAACAAGTCCATATAATAAAAGTTATCTCGAAGTGGTCAGAAAGATAACATAAGGCTAGTCAATACTTCATATTTAGTAAGTGGTTTATTCTGGTCTGGGTTGGGGTGGATCCAACATCTATCCGGTGAAGACTGGGTGTGAGCGGGGAATACACCCTGGAAGGAGCACCATGCATGCACACACACACACACACACACATGCACGGTTGTTTTACTATCTATATCAGGACTTTCCATAGACAAAATAATTAATGTACCTAATTAATGCTGTGTCTAAACTTAAACCTAACCTTAACCTCAGTAACCGAAAGGAAAACCTTCTCTTCCTTCTCTTTTAGTTTTTGGAATAAAAACATTTAGAAGTCAGGTTCCTGGTGTCCTGGGCAATTGTCCTGACATTTCACAAAAAAAAGGTACATACACAAACACAAACACAGACACACACATTCATACACTCAATAATTTCAAAACCAGAAGGAAATCCATGCAGACACAAGAAGAACATGCACACATCTCTACAATGACAATAACTTAAGCTTAGGATTAAAGAGTTTCTCAGAGCTTTTAATCAGTCTTATCTCAGTTTTTTTTAACTATTAGTCTGGAAATCATTTTCTCCAGAAATCTCAGAAATGTTATATAACAGTTATATTTTAATTTTTAGTTTTTTAGTTTTTTTAAGTTGTCTTGGACTTGTCTGTTTTTACTTTCCTTGGCAGAGAAATTCTAAGGTATGTGTCCTACTTTTTTTTCAATCAGCCAGTTGTCCCTTGATGTTAAACTTTGTATCACAAACACATATTGTACACAGCTGTTAAGCAGACCCCCTACCATGGCATGCTCTGCCATCTCCTGTGAAGCCATTGAGACAGGAGCAGATGTACGCGGATCCGCCGGTGTAACTGCAGCGTGCACGTTCAGCAACGTCACAGTCGTGTGTCCCCCTCTGACAGTGATTGATCTCATGGTGCACTTCTAGAAAGGAAAAAACATAGACATGCTATTGAGATGGGAATGAACAAGTTACTTCCTGTCTAGCTTCTTTACGCAGCGGTCATGTTTCCTGTAGTTGTTTGTGAAATGACACAACACGCACACACACACGGATTGACGCAAACTTTTTGCTGCACTTACGGACGCAGGTGCGGCCATCGGCGCCGAACTGGAAGCCGTCCATACACTCGCAGCGGAAAGTCCCAGGATGATTATTACAGACAGCGTTAGCACCGCAGATCTGTGGAGTCTCCATGCATTCATCAATATCTAAGAGATAAGGAAGATTAACAGTAACTATTTTAAGTGGAGAAGGTTCAGCTATTTTAACTTGCTGGCTTAAATACAACACATTGCCACAGTAAAGCTCCCTCTGGATGGTATGGTAAGCATAGACAACTTCACGAAATCTGCACTTCATTTAAACTCTCAGTTCCAGTTCCAGTTTATTATTCTAACGATAATCATAAATCAGTATTCATTAAATACTAATTAGAAATTTACCCTTATCTCAGGGTAGAGTGTAAGACAGTCCTGAACCATCACTTCCTGTAGCAGTTTAAAAAACAGTATATAGTTCTGCTAGTCTCAGAGATTAAACTAAATGTGTGTAAAGACTGAAATAACAGAAGTCCTGTTTTTCTAGCCATCAGTGTGTTTTGCCACATTTAGCTTGAAAGGCATTCATGATGGACACAAGGGAAAAAAAAAAAAAGGGGGGGGGGGTTTAAAACGGCAAAAACACATGGCATGATAAAGATCAGCTTTTCACATTAATGTTCCAACAACCTTCATTACCCTGGAGTTCAGGAAACATCAAACACGGGGTCTGTAATGTCCACAAGAACTGAACTGAACTTAATTCTGGGCATCAAATTCAATTCCTATTTTCACTGTGGCATACACACTGAAGTGGCAGGAAAACGAGCCTAAGCGAATGGCTGGTGGTGGCTCGTGGAACGTTTACAAACGTCTCTGTCAGATGAACGCTATGTGTCCGTACTTTCTGACGAGTTACACCCATTCATGTCCCATTAATATTTGGCCTCTTCTGTCAGAACGGCCGCATCTCTACATGTCTAGAGACACCAAATGATGGTTAGAGGAACACTCAAAGAGTTTTTTTTTTCATCCAATCTCGCCAAAGTCACCAGATCTCAACATTATCAAAAACATCTGGGATGCCAAGCAATGCGCTGGAACACAGAAATCTGTAAAAAGTGGTTTGGCAGTTCAATCTAAAAAGAGACTTGACGTAGTAACAAGCAATTGACCTGAGTTTAATCAACTCAAATAGTGATCTTGCATTGTACTGAACTGTACTGTGGTTTCTGCATCCTGGCTGTGTGTTTGTTATGTTTATGTCTTTCACATTGTCTCTATACTGGATTGAACATGCATTTTAATTTCTAGTATGACCAAATTTCCCCAAGTGTAATACATTTTACCTGCCTTTTTTGGACATGTCCTTCACTTTTTAATACTTGAATAGAGTCCATCATGCTCTTACTGAGGCTTGAAGCTAACTCTGACATTTTAAAAGTACAGTTGTTTAGTTTTTGCAACATGATCAGCTGTTTTGAGAGAATTTCACTCAGACGTAAACACACAAGTGCTTTAAGTGCACAAGTTCTAAACAAATTATATGTAAAGTATAACATCGTTTTGTAAAGATTGTGGAGCTTGTAATGTTTTCTTTATAAAGTACAGTCATTTGTAAGAAAGTCAAACAGTTTGTTCGTTATATGCAAAATGGTTATGAGGCTCACCATAGCATGTACGTCCGTCGCCTGTGAAGCCTGAAGCACACTGGCATGTGAACTGGTTTCCTGAACCAGGGAGGCAGGCTGCATTGGTGTCACATCCATGTCTCCCAGTGTAACACGGGTTCTGTTGTGGGCTTCCACCTGAAAATAATAGGCGTGATTTCTTTCAGTCAGCCTGTATCCTCTGTATCCTTAATTCAGCCTTAGTGGAAACAATATCACTACCAGTGTTAAAAGAAAACCACAGTTTAATTGTGTTTACACTAAAATACATTGATTATAAAGACACTGTTTATATGGCTGTTCTCAACTATATCTGAAGGTAGGTAAGCAATGACAACATGTTATCCTGCATTTCAGATTTACCCAAATAGGTTATAATGTTTATGTTTCTAGAGATGCAACAGGGTTCTATGTTTTATTTCCATTTTAAATAGTACTCCAGGTGGCTTTACGCATGCAAGCCGTCTTCTCAGAAATTAAATAAAAGACAAATGTCTTGGCTAGATGAAAGCTCTGCCGTTCCTTCACGGGTGCATTTAATAAAGTTACTCTAATAGGCACAATTACAAAGTTGCCCAAACTTAATAAAAGTAAAGAATGAGTGATTTTAGGCTGTCATCAGTAATATTATAACTATTTCTAGCCAGGACTATATTAATAGACAGCAGGTTTTCTTACAGCTCAGTTTCTTTATTTTCTCTGTTTAAACACTAAACTTTGGTTTGATTGAATGTGTTTCACTTTACATTCTGTACTGAAGCGTACCTTCACGTACTGCATACAGCTGTTAACAGCTGTATAAAACAGTGTAAGCAAAACAGAAAAAAACATGGCATTAGCGAGTTCGTAAACCACAACCATGTGTACAGCTTTGAAAGAGTTTGTGTTAGGTCAAACTTGCTTTTGGAAAATAAAAATTGATCAAATAAAAAGAATAAAAATCCACTGTTTTACTGTTTCTTAGTAATATCATACCAGCAAACCTTCTTACAATTACCTGATCTTTATAATGCTACATTAACAAGGTCGGATCTTCAGCAGGTGTCAGGTATAGTAGATTGGTGTTTGTGTCAAATAGACATGTTTTTGCCGTGGTTTATGTTTCATCTGATGTCACCATTTTCGAATGACATCTACAGCAATCACCAAACTTATTTTTGTAACTTATAATTAAAAATAATCAAAAGTTTAAGATTTTTTTTAATCATGTTAATTCTTACTTGTTACAATGTCCATGTGAGTAAATGACAAGTAAAACTCCTTGTTTTTATCTTTACATCCTCATTAAGTTCAGCTCTGATTCTGAATGCTTTATTGCACGTGTAAGTGATTTAGCCTTGCCATGCTACAGCCAGGTGTCTACAAGGGCCGGACCACGTCTCCCAGAACCCCCGGCAGCCAAGCAAGATGGCCGCACCCAGCCATGCTACTTCACATCCCACCCGTTTTCAGTCTATCGCTCACTGTGCTTATTGATCAAGCTTTATGTACTTCGTGTGTTCAGTTGTGTTCAGTTCAGAGTATTAGTGCCAGCAAATCACACTATCAATGCCAGGCCGTATTGTGTTTACCTGTTATTAGATACTAGCTCACGTTCCTGACTTTGGTTTTGGACAGTGTTTTGGACCCTGTCTTTACATTACATTATAGCATGTTAAATCTTCTCTAATTATTTTACCCAACCCAGCCTTACCCACTTAATAAAACTGAACCACATCGAAATTCACCTGATTGAAGTATCATTTTCAGTCTATAGTCTTGCTCGCATCCCGGCCACAAAACCACTCCTCCTTGTTAAACACCGTCAGGTTAAGCAGGCACCCTGGTGCTGAGAGCAGACATGGTGCTGGGCTTAGACACAGCTGCTCATTAGCGTTTGAATTGAGACTTGGCCTGACAGGAAGCACTCCACAGATGTTAGCCCTCTCTAGCTGTAATCTCCAGCTGAGCCAGACCTGCTTACATAACCTGCCCCCACACCCAAAAAACTACCCCTAAGCCCATTGAGCTCACCCTCTTGCCATGCGATGGCACACACACAAAAGCACTCTTAGATCCAGATGTGCATTTGACATACAATACGTCTGTGGTAAAATAAGAAAGGAAACATTTTCTGGCTTTTTTCCAATGACTGTGTCCACTGTTACCTCAGAATCCCAGTGACGGCTGAGATGAGTAAAACTGGTAAACTTCTACACGTGCCTTCGGTCCTACATGTGCCTTCAGAGACGCTTTTCTGCTCACCAAGACACTGCAAAGCCCTCACATTGCTACAAAGGTTAGAAATCCTAAAGTTTGTATCTCTGACTGTTACAAATACTGGCACTAGAGACTCCTTCCAAAAATACTAAATCTCCTCACAGAAAACTAGGGGCAGTGAACACACTTGCCTGGAGCACTTTGGGGTTAGGTGCCTTGCTCATGTTAACAAGACACTGCAATCAGTCTGCTCCTAGATCTTACCTGGGTCAGAAAACCTAAAGTTATACAGTTTGTATCTCTGACTATTACTAGAGACTCCTTCCAAAAATACAAAATCTCCTCACAGAGAACTTCAGAAAACTAGTGGCAGTGAAAACACTTGCCCGGAGCCTTTGGGGGTTAGGTGCCTTGCTTAAGGGCATGTTAATTGCTGGTGCAAGGACTGCACCAGTGTCTTCTCCGTCACAGAGCTGTGACGGAGTGGCTGCCCCACTCTACAGCACTCGTCAGCACTAACAATGTTAAATCAAACACGGCACTGCTGTTATAATCCGTAGAATATGACAATATAGGTACTTACTGACAGGGCCAACCTTGTTGCTCATGGCATAGCGGATGAGTTGGTTGTTAGAGTCGTACATGACGAACACCTGGTCCACGCTGAGCTGCTGGCTAGGTGGTACAGAGCGAAAGGAATCAGAATGTGGGCAGCTTTGGAACGTGATCCTCTGCCTCCATACGTAGCTCAGAGTCCTTGCCTCACCATCAGGGTGGCTTACTGTGTATTCCCGGGTGGAGGAGGATGTAATCACTGAAGTGGGAATAGAGCAAGGAGGAGAGGATACTTAACATTTTGCACGTTTTATATTTCTGCTGCTGCAGTGAAACAATCACAACCCAGTCGACTCACAGTTGCTGGTGTATTGGTAGATTTCGACGTAGGGGTCGATTTGGACAGTGGAACCAGGCGTGACTTCTGGGATCCTGCCCTCCAGCCGAGTGCTCACCACTAGGTGGTCGTGCTCGTCGATTCCTTTGAACTCCTGGGTGATGGTGAGCTTCTCACCGCCCGGCTGAAAGGTCACTTCAGCCTGACGAGAGAAAACCCCTCCTGTGGGCAGAGAGGGATGAAGGAGTGAAGCCAGAACAGCAGAGGTGCTATTACTTAACGCATGACCAGAGACATGTGCTTTCACTTTAACAAGCTCGGGTTTTGAGACATAAGGAGTTCGGAAGCTTTGTGCAGAATGAAATGAACTCACAGGCACCCTGATCTGGGACATATACAGCACTGAGGAATGATGAGAATGTGGGGCAGCGCCACAACATCTTTCTGCCATTTTAGATGAAGTCTGTTTTATCAGGACCCATTTTGCATAGCTGTGCCGAGGAAACTTGGCAAACTGTATAATATAAGTGAGGCTAACTTTAGTAGCTTAGTAAGTAAGTCACTGTCTAAATAGAGCGCCCTCTAAAGGTCAGTGTCAGTTCGAATCCTTTCTACTTAGGTGACTGCATATATAGGCAGTGGACAGCAAGGCAGCTCACGGGGTTTTAAGACCGATCCAGTGTATAAGCTTTGCTGCCATTGCATAGGCATCAAATATAAATAGACAGACAAAATATAATGTCTTACAGGCATAAAAAAATCTAGACTGTCCAAACATTTTTACTCAGACATATTTATAACCTATGGTATTCGCTTACCAATAATGCTAAAGCCATTCTCATATCCAGGCTGCTCCAGGGCAAAGGCCCAGCCAATGACCCCTCCAAGTGAGGAGAGAGGCTGCAGGGAGTGACCGACACTGGCTGGGATGCTGCTAATGGCTATATAAGCTCGTCCGTCATTCACTACCACATACGAGTGCAGGTCATTGTTAGAGAACTCGACCGGGGTACTGGCACTGCCGATGTAGATTCTGCCATTAACTTTCCCGTTCATCCTCTGCGGTTTGCCTGTAGATCAAGCAACAAGACAAAATCCGGTCACTCAGGCTCAGATATATCTAATGAAAAATATATTAATTTGCGTTAAGAAGCACATACCCTCGGCTACACATTCCTTCCCATTGCCGTAATAGCCAGGCTTACAATGGCAGCAGTAACCTAAGTCATAATCTTGGCAATCTGCAAAACTAGAGCATTTGTGTCTGTTGTCGGAGCACTTCTCATAGTAAGTAAACACTGCACAAGAAGAAAAAAAGACCAACAATTTTTTAACATTTGAAACAGGAAATGGATTAGAATAGAATTGTGCAATTTAAGTATGTTAATGTATACGCCATTCAGCAGCACTACTAGCATTAAACAGCGTAAATTGTTAGCGTCTTACCGTCAACATCTATTCGTTCATCATTTCGTTCGTCCAAAATCACCACCTGCGGGTTGTGTGGGTTGTGCGGGTTGTGCGGCCTAGGCCCACGAGGTTCCGGGTAAGCACTGTGAGGGTTGTTACTCTGGGGGGGCTGGAGGTTGTATGTTGGTTGAAACTCATTTTGGATCACAGAGAAGACTTTCACTTCTGGTAAGGTCGTTTCTGGGGCAATGGTTTCTAGCGTGCTTCTTTCTGGTGGGATTGTTTCTGCTACGTTGGGTGGTTCCTCTATGATCTCGTCCGCTCCAGAGTATCTTGGGTCTGGGCTTTCAGTGATTTCCTGGGTAAACAAGTTCTCCTGTATGGTGGTCACTGTGCCAGGTATAACATCAGTGAATTTGGAGGAGCCAATCTGGTAAACCCAGACACCGCCTGTGCCAGAGTTTGTTTGTCTGAGGAGAAGGAGAACAAGAGTCATGGATTTCATGTATCTCATGTTCAATCTTGTTTTACATCACAATTGCAAAACGTCCTAAGATTTATACTTACTCTGTGAGTTTTCTGACGTCAGTGTCTTTAACATTAGTGGGGATCCGATAATAAGGGCCTTCTGAATTATAGAGCCAACCTTTAATCTCACCCTGACTGAACCCTGCTTCAGTAGGCTGATTCTCATTTCCTATAGAAGTGGAGAAGTAAAGCATGTCGTCTTTCGGGTACAGCAGGATGGCAAAGGTGTTTAATTGTGTAGATGCTAAGACAAGCTGGAAAGTGTTTCTCTGCAAAAACAGAAACAAATGGGATTTTTAATACAGAAATAATATATAAACATTTAAGTGCAAAATTAATTGCATAGCATTAAAACAGACAGTTAGTTTCATCAAACTAATAGTTTCATCAAGAACTAACTAATAAAAAAAGTGTTCAAGCATCCATGACTCATTATAAAGGGCCTTGCATTTTTATAATCTCCGTCTCCTCTTTCTGGTCCTCCCTGAGCCGCAACCTTCTCCCAGGTCACAACGAAGGCATGACTCGGCTCAACCTTGGCTTTGCTTGGAAAAGCCTGGCTGATCTGCTCGCCAATCCTCTGCAGCAGCTCTGGACTGGTGTCCTGCCTGAAGTAGACGTTTCCGACTCTGTCGCTGGTGTCCAGGTCCCCAAGGAAAGCTGCAATGATGCCAAATTTAGCGGGCATCTTACCCAAATACTCTGACTGAGCTGGAGGCTTATCCACAGAGACAAAGCCATTGGTGTTGACCTGCCGAGTAAAAACATAATACCTGAATTAGTCAAAGCAACAGCTTTAGAATGAGACAAAGCTACTAAAGATAAGGTAGAGACAGAGGTCAAACACAACCATCAGGTTATATGTATATTTCCCACAATGTAGGGACTGAGAGTGGGCTTCAGTATGCTCAAGTACATCTGAGATGCTCTTTTGTAAGCATTATCCAGATTTCTTTCCTCTGGGTCACTTATATGTACTGAACATTTATTTCACTCATATAAATATTACAGTCAGCGATAGACAGTAACAAAATAAACGTATTCCGTATTCAGTACTATACTGAAATGCCAACACTGACTGACAATCACACATCACCTGATATAACATATTGTTCATAACGCATGACCATAATATAGAAACACATAGTACACATATGAAGCTGAATTTCTTTATTTATACAATAAATGTTTGCTTTTATAGTAAATTAGTTACGGCTCGTTAATGTTTATCTACAGATGCAGTAAATAGTACAGATGCAGATATAGCAAAAAAAAAATTATTTATGAACCTGTGGTTGAAATGCGTTTTGTATTGGAAACTTTGCTTGATCGGAAAAGCTTCGGAATTCCTGAATCTGATCTGATCTGTCCGTCATACAAAACACGCCATTCATATTCCACACCTTTTTTAATTTCACATATTCTATTTTTATTTATACATTGTATTCTTTCTGTGCCAGTGGAACAAGGGGAATACTTAGGAAAGAAAAGGTCAAAGTTTCACCACATGAAAGGTTTTTCCAACACTATAACACTATAACAAAAAACTACTATAACAACTGTTCAGTAACTGCAGAGAAACTAATAGTGGCGTTATTAATGGCATATGAATGAGACTTACAACATTAATCCATACATCTATAGATGTGTATCACAATCCGTTTGCTTTTTTAATCTATTGTGTTTTTTACCTATTCTTTACATTTAGACTTATACATTTTAAGGATCCTCTATATATACACGTGTTTAGAAAAGTCTAATTATTAAAATTATTACGTAACTGCATTTTTAAATTGTACATATGTTAGTCTAGAATACCATTGATTTTAATACCTTATAATAACTTCTCTGCATTAAATGTGTTCTTGTATTTTACAAAAGACACTTAGCAGAACTCGCTGAAGCTGACGTCTGAAATACGGCTGCTTGAATCCAAAAATCAACATTACGTCTAAAATAGGCCAGTTCGTCAAGATGTAAGCAACGACTAACATTAAATTACATTCTGCTTGACTTGTCTGGAAAGTAAAACAGTGTCCTATCACGTAATAGGGAATGCTAATGACTGTGGACTTTAGGAATAGCATCAACATCTGCTTACATTAAGATAAACACCCATGATGAACAGATTCCTAGAAAAAACACACCAAATATTTATCTGATGCCATAAAACAGTCACAGTTGCCTGTGATCTTAGTGAACACAAGTACTACAGGCCTTATATGGTGTTTTACAGTTTTCCTGTTTACCTTACAGCCTATGTGAAACGTGCACCTTGTGTACATATGTGAAGGAACAGCACAGGGACCTCTGTTAAACTCTGGCATCGCAGTTCATTATTACAGTTTATAGTAAAAACGTTATAAAACGGATGAGTTGTTTGTTCCTTTAATAGATCCTCAGGGATCTAGTGACTGCTATAGTATGTACATTAAAAGCGTGTGAATAAAATTATGAAAAATCCTCAAATCTGGTTGTTCAATAGTGCTTGTTTTTTTTTAAATAACAGCATCTCCTACAGTATTTCAGACTAATATAAATAGGTTCTAAACATGCAGATATTTAACAAAGAAGATCGTATATGCACTGACAACATTTATTGAACATTTGAGTCTCCAGTCTCAGAGTTTTGGAGCAGTCTGTTCCTCCTAGATTATCGACTACAGGCAAGTGTTTAGGATAAAATACAGTATGTTTTATTATTAGTACTAACATGGTGCTACTACACCTTTTGGAACACACACAAAAGCAACACTGCTGTTACACTGCAATTACTGCCATGACACAACGTGCCCAGCCACTCCTGACACTCCTGATGCTTTCATTCTCATATTAACTCCAGCATTTTTTATCAACTTTTTTTTAATTTAGATATAGTTGCTGATACATTTTAAAACATAATTTTATCTACATTTTATCTTACAGAAATTTTCTAGTTTTTTTACAAAGATTTTCTGGTGCCCCTGCTGCCTTTTTTGTGTGTGTATCTGTGTGGACTTATGTATAAGTGAGGTATCACTAGCTACAGTGTTTTCTTTTATTCTATTATACAATCTTAATAAAATTCCATTCGTACAATTCTGTATTTGTACACAAGTGATTGCAGAAATTAACTTCTTTCCTCTATAAGAATAAATATAACTATATATGTATACTGTGTTATTCTTTAATTAATACATATTAATTGGCAAATCGCTGTGGTATCACAGAAATAACACAAACCAATAAGGAGAATTGCACAATAACAGCGTTTATACCAAACATGTCTGACCTTTGGGCTACTGATTGATAATCACAAATATAATGTGCCTGGAACCTTGAAATCAGCACATAGTCTTCATTCTTGTGGCTACAATAATCTGAAGGCTCTGAAGCGATCCTGATTATAGACTGAAGGCATAATAAACCTTGGCGTGACAGAGGTCATCTGTCTTCGGGAGGTCTTTCATGTCTTTGACATGCCTGAAGGACAATAGCAGCTGATGAAAGACGAGCACATTCGACTTAAGAATCGCCACCAGACTGGGCGACTTGGGAAATGAAACATTGAGAAAGTTGGTGTAGCAAACGACAAGAAGGACTCTTGATGCTTAACACACTTTAAAGAGAAAAGAAGGGGAAATATCCTGCTTGGATCAGTTTTCTGAGGCAGAACTAATCTGAGCCATGTTGGTCCTTACTGCACTGTAAAGATTAAAAGGAAAAATATGTAAAGAATCTGAAAGGCTTTCTATATTGCGGAGCAGAACAGACTAGCGGCAGCCACAGTTTTCTGGCATTTCTTTGACATTCCAACCACTTGAGTGCATAAGTAATGCATAATGTCACACACAGAACAAGGCACTATACAGCAGTATACTGATTCCAGATGCTTGATTTTGATTTGTCAGAAATGGTTTTGGCTAGAATTTACATCACAGTTTTATATTAATGCTCTGACTAATGTGTTATATTCTAGAGACGTATCTATCCATACATTACATAATTAAATGTACTGCACATATAATTAAATATACTGTAGATGCTTATTTAACATTTATGGAAGGAGTCTCCAGTGTGAGTGCCATGGTGTATTTCAGTATTTACAGCTTTGAGGTTTCTCTGCAACCTTCATGACATGACTATATCTTTATAGCTGATATACATGATAAGAGGAATGAGCTTTTACATGGACATTCCATAACTATAAATGTAATCATAAACAAATACAAAATAAAAAAATATTGTAATATTGTGGAATAAGAAGAATGAAACAATTCATGACATGCCGTTAATGGAAAATAATCAACTGAAGGATAGTCCGTTGACCCTGTCGAACAGTGATTAGTACATGCCATTGTGTACATTCCTACATAATGCAATCCTGAGTGAATCCTCAGCTCTGTCTTTACCCTCTCAATGAGAGGAATTCAACCCTGAGCTGCCTAATCAAACCCCCACCCCTTTCTGCCCTGGGGTGTGTGGGGGGGGGGGTGGACCCGTGAACCTGTAGGCCAATATCAAAAGCCAGCTGAAGGGGTCGGGTGCACAGGAACTCGCTAAAGCAACACGACCTCGACCTGAGCAAGCAGAGAACAGTGTTGGGAAAAGAAAGGAGACTTTTTGTGCTGAGTGAACACGGCTGTGTGAACTGCGGGGGGAAATGAATCCGAGTCAACAAACCACTAACACACAGCAAACTCATAACCCACTGCTTAATCCTCCATGAACACTTCCCACTGACATTCACACTGCCCAGGGCTATGTGTAATCACTATGATGAATGAACTGAAATCCTAACCTCATGCAGGTATCACAGACGTAAGCCTGTTATATAAAGGATTTTAACATGGGACTTTACATTTTGATTGGACACATCAACACAACCTCAACAGGGCAAACACTCTTTGATGAATGCAAGCATCCTTCAAATGAACAGGAAGACGTACTCAAAGTAAATAAAAAAATAAACACTGCTTTAAATTGGGGCGGAAGAGCATAGTGTCACCCCTCTGCCAACGACGAAGCACTTGAGGCTCGACAGCTGAACAGGGTTAAATCTTTGTTCTTTGTTTACTCAGAAGGTCACGGCCAAAGTATCTCAGCTCACAACGCAGCTTTACATAATATAGAATAAAACATCAAAGCATATGAAACAATAAAACTAATATTTTAGACTACAAACAATATTCTTCATAAGACTTCATAAGATGTAGGCACTAAAGGCTAGGATGGAAATTGTTTGCGCTATGGTTTTATAAAATTGTGAATTTAAACAATGTGGTGGCCCCAATATGGTGAAGTCCAAATGACATCACCAAATGAAAACACAAAGGCAAAACACAACAATAAATTCATAACTCTATATTTGGTTGGTGTGGTACAGTGGTAACATCATTGGCTCCCATGTGAGAGACTCAATTCAATTCAATTTAATTTTATTTATATAGCGCTTTTACCAATGGACATTTTCCCCAAAGCAGCATTACAGAAAAAATAGACCTTGGTTCGATTCCCGGTCTGGGCAACATGTCTGTGCTACACCAGTAAGGGTCCCTGGGAAAGACTCCCAAAACTATGGTGGCCTACCTGTAATACCAGTAAACTTGTAATTGGCTCTGGATAAGAGTATCTTCAAATGCCTTAAATGTAAATTATAAAATGTAAAAAACTAAGAATTCAGAAAAAAACAACAGGAAAACCTAAAACAAAACAACTAACTGAAACAGACAATAGCACAAGCAAAAAATTCGGGTAAGACGAATAGCATTGTTTTCTCTAGTCAATCACAGGCATCTGTGAGCCCACATATGAGCAAATCACCCCTGAAAGTATGCCCTGGTCATATTCAATCTTTTTGGTGGCTCTGGTCATGTGGATTGGATATAGTATGTGGCTGAATTTGCTTAATTTAAATGAGTCCATGCGACTGAGTTATGATTGAGGGACACAATTTCTTTTTCTACACCCAACATGATTTGATCATAATATAATATATATAATATAATATAATAACACTCCCTGTCAGGAACTGACGATTCAGCCACTGGTGTTCTACAACTTCAACATTACTGCTGCACTATTCCACCACACGTCTTTTAGTTGCATTGATTTAATACTGTATTTTTAGTGCTGACATCGGCACA
Source organism: Duopalatinus emarginatus (assembly GCA_028565595.1). Taxonomy (NCBI): domain Eukaryota; kingdom Metazoa; phylum Chordata; class Actinopteri; order Siluriformes; family Pimelodidae; genus Duopalatinus; species Duopalatinus emarginatus. Next base: position 7,031,737 of record JAOVVF010000004.1, read on the forward strand.
ATATTTGCAGCAATATTACTAGAAATGATCATGCTCACTCTACATAACTCAATCTATTCATTAGAAACATTTTACAAGTAAATTAAGTATAAGCAATTTAACATTTAACAATAGGGCGGCGAATCTCTCAGTTGCTGGCGTTTCAATTCGATTAGATTTTTGGGGGCACGGTTCGATCCAGAATCGATTTTCGATTCAGGAACGATTTTTCCATTCAAATGGTCTACAAATTTTGTTTAAATTACGTGACTGACAAGATGAAAAGACAATGTAAACAAATAGAACATTTATTTAAAACAATATTTTTAGGTGCCTTACTGTATCAAAACTTTTTATACCAAAAATAGGATTGTGCATAAAATTCTGTAACCAGTATTAGGTTAGCTTAGCTGTCTAGCTTTTTCTTAAATATTTGAATGTTTAAATGAACAAATAATTCAAAATATATTAATATAAAAGTAAACATAAACTTCAGTCTACCACAGTGTATTAACCTTTAACTGAAAATAAAAACACAGACGTTAAAGTCATAGTTCACTAGTCTGCTAGCAAGGGAGCTGGCTAGCTAGCTTGCTGTATGGTGGCCTAGATGGCCCTCTTCTACAGTGGCCGAATGGACACGTAATGCGATATGCAGTATGCTCCAGAGTAGGAGCAGCAAAAAAATACAACTTAAACAGATTTTAAAAACCGATTTTTGGGCATTTTGAATCGATTCAGAATCGCTAGAACTAGGAATCGCGATTCTTTAAAGAAGCAATTTTTTCAGCGGCCCTATTTAACAAGTAAGTTAAGTATAAGCAATGAGATCACGTTTCGATGTGAACCTTTTTTAATGTACAATATACATAAAATTCTCTTAAATCTGTCCGACTGCATATTACATTTATTTTCTAGTATTATTAACATTATCATAACATTTTAACACATGATGATAATGTTTATGACTGACTGTTGTGTCCCATTTGACTTAGGATGGGATCTCTGCGGGGGTGATACTATAAACGAGACTATATCTTTCCAGTCTGGTTTAATTTTAATTGTGGGCCTTACCTAAATATTATGAAACGCATGTTTTTTAAGACTGAAAGACGTACAACAACAGGCAGTAATGTAAAAACTTTTTCACTTTGCAGTGCACTGTATGCCCTACACAAAACCTACTATATATGGTTTACTTGAGACTGTGAGGGACGTCTAAACCTCTTTACAACCTACATTCTAACTGCTGCAACATGAAAATCACTGACAGAAACATTAACATGCTGCATTAAATAACTTTTATGGTAGGGCTTTTAGTGTTAAGCACTTTGTGCAAGTGCTTAATCTGCTTGATCAGTTACTCTTATAGACTGCAGAGACAGAAATTCCCCATTAGCTCCTGTGGTGGTCGCGTGGTGATCTGTTTGAAGTTTGAATGTCTGAGTCAACAATGAAAATACAGACAAGACAGAATAAGTGGTGCTGCTGTTGAAAAAGGCTGGCATTCCTCTCAGCTGGGTGCTAGCCAATCTGTGAGCTCATGTATACCAAAGAGGTGACTCGTTTCACGTCTCCCAGAGAAAGGCGTCGGCCTTGCAAATTGGTGCCGGGGACACTTCAGTCTGTCTGAGGGACAAATTTATACTTATACTATATAAAACATTTTCATTAAATTATAAAGATCTCAAATATATTTCATGTGAAGACGCTTGTATCCAAACACTGGCCAACAACTTACTGCCCTTTTGCCAGGCAAGCAAACACAACAGGCTACAACAGAACCCTTGTTGGAAAACAGGAATAATTGTGTATTTGTCTGTTAATGCACATTATATGTTGTTACATTACCATTTAGAAATTAAAAGAATTTAATAGTGCGTTTTGAAATTAGAATTAAGCCTTGGTGGCAACTCCAATTACAAAAACTGGATCCCAGATTGGCACCTGGTGCAGTGATGGACCAACCAGGGCAGCAGTGGTGCAATAAAGGTAGCGGTGGCCCAATGAGGCCCAGATGGTTCAAGCCCCAATACCACCAAACTGCCACTGTTTGGCCCATGAGCAAGTCCCTTAACCCTCTCCTCCATCATGACTAACCCCAACTTCCTAACAAGCTGGGATATGCAAGGAAAAATAATCCACTGTGCAGTAATGTATACTATATTTAACCCTGAACATCTTGATGTTATCCAGTATGGACCTTTCTTGCTTCATACTCAAAACTCACCACAGATTCTGAAATCAATTAATCCTCCATAGGACCACCATGTCCTTGTGAGCGTGGAATTCAGGCCAACATCAGCAAACATTCAAGTTTCATTCAAACATTCATGGAGTATATTATGTACAGGGGCTGTGTCAACAAAGTGGGCAAAAGAAGCCCAGACAGCAAAAACAAAGACTCAACAACTAGGTGAATCAGAGGATAGATGAGATGTTCCGATTACAAGGAAGTTTACTCATCTGCAGAAGACAGACAATGTTTCAGTGACTTTACAAATAAGTGCCATACATTCGGTTAGAGCTTGTTTTTGGATTTGTTTATATGAGTTGTAAATCCACTTAGAGATGATTACCCCTTAAGTGTTACTGTCTGGGAGTATAATTAAGACGAGTCGTGCTTATCTCTCAGCAAAGTTGAGTTGATTCACACAATCAGGTTTTCCACGCAGGGAATCAACAATGGAGGTGGAGTCACAAGCTGTCTCTGTGTCTTTAGCCCAAACAATAGCAAGGTCACAAACAGAAAGAGAGATAATTGAAGAGCGTGGAAAGGGGCGGGTTATGTTCATTTATTCACTCCAGAGAAGTAGTTGAAGCATTGTGAAATGCTGAGGAAGGGGATTGTAAGCAGTCAATGAACGCACTGGAAGTACTAAAGCAATCTTCATTACGGCTTGGGGGAGAATGACTACAAACAAATTCTTTCAAGTTGTACATTATAAAAAACAAAGTATTCCTAAATGGTGGGTTGAACTTTGCAGCATACACAATGAACACAGGAAGAAGGATGGCTAGGAAGAAAGTCCTGTCCCTGAAATCCTCAGAATCCAGAACAAACAGTTTCAGTCATGCTGAAATCACTGGACTGAGCAATAACTGGCACCAAGAATAAATATTTAGACCCTTTATGCTGCACTATTTACCTTTTCGTTACAGGGTAGACACAGAGAGGGGGTGGATTCAATATTGCACAATAATCCAGGGGTGAGCAAGTCATTTTACTAAAGCAAGAGATTACAGAGGCCTTATAATGCATGTAGTACAAGTCACATTCATTCCTTTAGATCAATACACATGTAAAAGTATTTAAGAGCAGCAGATTCCTGTGCGGATATCACAGTCTAACACAACAGCGCTCTTAGCAGTGTTTTTTTTTAACGCCGACAGAACAGATATGTTGATCAGGTTTTCCATGAAACAGAAAGGTTGTGGAGAGATTCACTAGATGGATCTGAACAATCACAAGTGAAGAGATGTCTAAAGTCCTAATACAGACCTAAAGCTCATAACCATTCATAGTGTGTCATGTGTAATAAATAAAGACATGCTGCATGTCCTTAGATCCTCCAGCCCTCTGATCGCTGAAGCATATGCTGTAGCCTTTGTGTATTCATGCACGAGTGTCCGAGGCCTGGAACCAGGGGCTTCACAGGACTACAATCAATCTGTGCCAATACTGACCTGGTATTTTGAATATAAGGCTTTTGAGGACAGATTCTGGCACTTGTAAAATTTTATTAAATTTAATTAGTGTATTGTATTGGTGTGTAAGGTCTCTACATTTACCCAAAACCAACACATGAATTGTAGGCCAGTTTTGTGTAAATTATCAGAATGCACAACATGACCAGGTCAAAGTATACCAAGCATTTGTTTTAGTGCTTGTGTAAAGTTTGTCAATAGTCACACTGAAGCTCAAAAATTAGGTTTACAAGAACTGCACACACGTCATCTTATTTATCTACACCTACACCTAAATCGAACATTTTACCCGCAGAACTGAAAACATTAACATTATGTTTATACCATGTACATATTCCTTTAGTTTTATTAGATTACAGTGAGTTTAAGACTTCAGAGCGTTTAATTAGTTAGTAGGGGTTTAAATGCCATGACTGCCCATGGGCCATCTTTATATAGGGACAGTTGTGGTGAGCATTTAGGCATTAGTGGAGCAGGATGGAAGTCATCATATTGAAGATTTAAATCTATGGTCCAGGTGTTGATATATATATATATATATATGGAGTCACTTTAGAGTGGAAAAAATGTTTTGTTGCAGAATTAAAACTCTCAGTAAATATGTTAGTGGTACATGTGTAAGATGTATAATTATTATTATTATAATTAAATAATCATATTAACAACCAATAAGTGGTTGCTATAGTAGTGGATCATAGTTAATCACATCTTATGACGTCATCAAAAGAGGAATACTATTTACTACATTTTAGTAATTATATACAATTTTGTTTTAAACTATATTTTTCTATTTTATTTGTATGGTTAATAATTGTATGCTTGCTTTTAAATAAACATTTAAATATAAATATATAGTTTTGCTTTTTTTCGGATTTTAATAACGTATATAAAAGTGAATTTGTGGATGTATAAATAAACATCAAAACTTTTTTTAAATTGTTAGGAGAGAAAAAACAAACTCACGTAAAGTTTGTTAAAGCTGTTGCCGAAGAAGTACAAGTTTCGGTCTAAGCGGACCGTCTGAGTCTCATCAGGTCCGGACTGTAGAGTCTCATCTCCAAACTGAACTCCGTAGTCGAACAGGTCGCTACGGCTCGCGCAGTTTACCGACACCGAGCCCGTGATAAAGAGCAGCTTCAGTCCGAGCCACAGAGCGCGCGCACAAGACGCCATCACTACAACTCTACATACACACTCACACAAACACAGACACACACCGACCCGCGCGCTTCGACTTACACCTAACGGACCCTGGGTCAGGAGGAAAGTTCACGCGCCGAATAGCGGATTGGAAGAAGAGAGAGTGGGTGGGGTTCGAATATGGGCGGGGTCACAAATTGTAATCGCTACAGCTGCGGCGGATCTGAGGGCGGAAATAAAACCCGTTATATAAATAAAACTAATAAAACACGTTTAAAACTTTATCTGCAGACTAAACTATCATTTTTAATTAACGATGTAACTCGAGCTAACTGTACTCTGGACTCTCAGTACAAACTTTACCAGGTTAGCGCATTAGCCCCATTTTTATTTCCGGAAACACCCATTAATTAAAGGGGCGTGGCCAGTCTACATCTGAATAGCCAGTGTAGGCTGACCAAGTAAAGACTGCTGTAAAGATTCTAAATTAATATACGAGGGTTAGTCAAAAAATATCCGCACTCAAGTTATTCTGAAACTTCAGTTGGTCTTTATTAAGGCTTTGTGCACCAGGTCTGTCTCCACAGTCACTGCTGTGCAGGTGTGAACGTGTTATGTGCTCTACATTTACGGCATTTGGCAGACTTACAAGGTTATTGGTATTACAGGTAGGCCAACATAGTGTTCGGAGTCTTGCCCAAGGACACTTATTGGTGTAGCACAGACTGGCTGCCCAGATCGGGAATCGAACCCAGGTCTCTCACATGGGAGCCCAGTGATGTTACCACTGTACCACACCAACCACTTATGTCACTTCATTTGTCACTGCAGTGAAAGATATAATGGCTGCTCCACCTGTGATTTGGACAAAGAAGAGCAGTGTGCCGTTTAAAAATAATGTATTTGTCTTTAAAAAAAATTGTACAGCCAGACTGCGGATCATTTTCGACTCACCTTCAAAAAAAAAAAGTGTGATTTTTGTGACTGTGCTTGTTTTTTGGTCATGTCCTGTTGTATAAACATTTGGTCTGAATTACAAAATTATCTCAAACTTATCATTAATTTAGTAATTATCCTACCATGTGACAATGCTGTGAAAACCTGGTGTGATGTTCATTATCTAATTTACATGTAATATGTACACTGGGGTACCAGAAAAACTGCTACACCAGTTTACTTGGTAAGACCCTCTTGGGACATAGACTCGAGCTCGTGAAAATATTCTGAGGCAATAAACACCGTACTTCCTGCAACACGCACCACAATTCTGTTGTATTCCGAGGTTGTAGGATTTCTGTGTTCCACAGCATGTTGCATGGCATCCCAGATGTGTTCGATAACGTTGAGATCTGGTGTCTTAGATAGGAATTGCAAAACAGCAAACTCAAACCATAATTTGTTGTCTCTAGTGGTGGCGCATTGGACTGTTGGAAGAGGCCAAGCCATCAGAATGCAAGCAGGACATGAAAGGCACTAAAGTGTATAATATGTATTATGACGAACCCCTCAGAGAAAAAAAACAGCATGGACGCATGAAAAACGTTAAAAAAAACCTTGGATCTTTAAAGGTGGTTTGATGTAATGATGGTATCAGGTGTCTGCAAGCAAAAGGACCCCCTTTTTTGTTGCTAGTCAGTGATCCATATCTTCACTTGTTGAAGGAAACCTGATGTAGACATGATCCTCTCCCCCGCCTAAACTATTCTTTAATCTAAAGAGCACTCAGTCCAGACATCTACACAGTGCTGGTACCTCCATCCAGAGGATCTACATAGTGCTGTCATCTCAGTCCAGAGGATTTTCACAATGCAGGTATCTCACGTCCATTAGATTTCTTCATTTACCACTAAAACATAAGCTGTAACTGCATTAATGTTCTGTGCTGTTGCTTTAAAACTTACGAAACTCATGCCAGAACTTACATATTTATCTGATTGGAGTCCAGTTGGTATGCAAAATGTAGTGTCAAGTGATCTCCTTATAAATACACCTGTTCCTAGACATATGGGGAAATTCCATGAGTCTGGGCAATTTGGAAATATGAGAAGAACTCCATTATTTAAATCTATAGTCTAATTCCATTTGGAGAATCGGCTAACATATGGGAGAAGGTTGTCTGTTCTGATGAGACCAAAAGGAAACCTTCTGGCCAATTACTGCTTCTGAGTGAAGCATGATGGTGGTAGTACCATGATGATGGTCAGTCAGGAAGAGGTTGCTTTTCATCACTAGGGACTGGGAAACTGTTGGGGATTGCGGGTAAGATGGATGGAGCCTAATATAGCACAGTACAAAAAAAGAACCTGTGCCACTCAGTAAGAGACTTAACTCTCTTTTAAGGTTTATCTTCTAGGAGGATAATTGCCCTAACCATACTGCCAATGTATTAAAGTAAGAAGGAGCAGTTAGGGGTTATGTGCCCTGCTTTGTAGCACTTTAGTCCAGTTTTTAGCCTTGTCAGTTGCAGGGATTGATCTGGGTATCTTCCGGTCCTAAAACTGGTTCTTTAACTACAAACCTATGGCTACCCCACAATCATAGCAAAGCTACAAAGCTAAGTGGTTCAGAAGCATGAACCAGAATATGTTCACACCTCAGGGCAACTGTGAATTGCTGTTCATCCACCTATACTGTCAATGCAATCTGAGAGTGCTTGTGCAATTTTGCAAAAAAGACTGGGTTTGAGCGATCAGACATTTCCCAGACTTGTGGCTGTAAAAGTTGACCATTTGAATCACTGTTTAATTTCTGGGTTGCAGATTTTTAATTCTAGCATTCAACCTTATCTAGACATTATCTGTTGCTTGTTATCATCTCAAACAAATGTGGCCCGGGATTACAGAGGTGGCTCATTGTTGGTGCTTGAAAAGTGCAACAACGCCATCTGATGGTTTTATACTGTCACTAAAATGTGTGATGCAGTCATAAGAGGCTTAGTATCTATTGATGTGGAAAATTATCAGAGGTAGCCTCTGTCCCTAGAGAAATAAAGCCATAGAAGCAGGATATAATATCAATCCTGCCCCATCCAAACACACACATACACACAAAGGCTGGTAAAGTGTCCACTCTCTTTCCCTCTCCCTCTCTCTCTCTGACTCTCTGACTAGCTCCACCAATGAGAACTCCATATACAGATCACATGCTCCTGGTCCTCTCTCTATACGGCTGCAGGAAGCCATGCTTATCCTTTTCATGTCTCCTCCTCCTCCCTGCCTCATCCTTTCTCCCTGTTCTTCCCCTGCCTTTCTCTCTCACGTTTCTAGGTATTTGGCAGGTGCTCGAACATGGCCATAGAAACAGATGAATGCAACAGCAGCAAGAAGAACAGATCCGGACCTTAACCAGCTGCTGGGAGAGAAAGACAGGGTGTGAGACTGAGTGAGTGCAGGAAGATGGAGGACACTCAGCCAGCAGAGGAAAGAAGGGAGGATGGTTCCAGGGCTTCAGGAGCCAATGCATCCCTCTCCCCAGCAACCTTAAACCCGGCTGTTCCTCCGTATGTGAAGCTGGGCTTGACAGTGGCCTACACGGCTTTCTACTCACTGCTCTTCGCCTTCGTCTATGCCCAGTTGTGGCTGGTGTTGCGCTACCGACACAAGCGTTTCAGCTATAAGACAGTGTTCCTCTTCCTGTGTCTGCTGTGGGCAGCACTGCGTGCACTGCTCTTCTCCTTTTACTTCAGGGACTGTGTGACGGCCAACGCTCTCGGGCCCTTCGCCTTCTGGCTGCTCTACTGCTTCCCAGTGTGCCTGCAGTTTTTCACACTCAGCCTGATGAACCTCTACTGTGCACAGGTGAGACAACGAGGAACGAGGGATGGGAGAAGAAGATTCTATAATTTGAATCGTTACCATAAGACAGAATCAGTGTGGCAGGATCAACCCCTTTAGGTCTCAACGTATTATTCAATTATTCAGTAACAAGCTAATTACTCAGCAGCTAGAGTGAGAGCGACTGTAATTACAGGGGTGAGTAATGTTCTGGGACTTATAGGGTCTAAATGTGGTAGGCTTTCTGGAATGAATTAAAAATGACAAAAGATTCCTTTACAGTCATCTAGAATATTCAGAAGCAAAGTATATGCTGGTCTAAGTGTGACCTACATTTCACAGCAAACCTGCATTAAATATTAATGACATCACTTGGATATTGCTTAAGTTCAAAATTGGCTACAGCACTGCAAACGATTAGGGAACTGCTCTTTTGACCGGAAAGTTTGATCTCTGCACAGGGCAAGACAATTCACCTAACCCCCTAACTGCTCCCCGGTCGCTGTGGTTTGGGGCTGCCCCCCGCTGCGGGCAAGTGTGTTTACTGCCCCATAGTGTTCACTGGTGTGCATGTTTCACCACACGCATGGGTTACATGTGGAGGTCACATTTTTCTGTGTGCAAGCACAGTAGGCAAATAGTTCACTTTCACTTTACTTTACTTCACTTGCATCTATAACAAATGTTAAACGTCCTGAACTAAACTCATATATGATATTCACTTAACTGCCTATATAACACTCTCCACACAGAGACATGGTTACAGGTTGGCGAAAGGAACGGTTCAGCCAAAATGAACATGTACATTTTTAATGTACATTTCTAAAGTTTCCTTGGTTTGGTACTTTAGTTATAAGGACATTGTAACTAGCTAGTAAAGAAACCTCTACCATGTTTATCATGATTCAACTACATATATAAATAATCACATTCTTGCATTGTTTTTGCTCACCGATTGAGTTTTGTTAGGCAAAGAGGAAGGTAAAACATCCTTATTGGTTAATATTATATTTCCACTGCCCATTGTTATCCACTTCAGGTTGTCTACAAAATCTTAAACTGACCTGCTTGTGTGGTTTCTGGGATTGTATAACATATATATCACCTTATACACAGATCAGCTATAACATTAAAACCACCTGCGAAAAAACAGCTATGACACATCAACATATGGACTCGGAATCTCTGTGATTTTGACAAGAGACAAACTGTGATGGCTTGACGACTTGCATAAACCTCCATCTCCAACAGCAGTCTTGTGTTGTGTTCCTGGTATGCATTGGATAGTACCTACCAAAAGTGGTCCAGACAATGAGTCTGAGTCAACTAGCAACAGGGTCATGGGTGTATAAGACTCACTGATGTATGTGAGGGGTAAAAGCTAGACCATCTGGTCTAATCCCAGAAAAGATCCACAGAAGGATCTGTTGCTACCGTTTTGGTGCCAGATACCACAGCACACCATTAGAGATCTTGTGGAGTCCATATGTTGATGAGTCAGAGCTGTAATGGCAGGTGATGTTATGGCTGTATATATAATTGGATATCATAATGTTATGGCTGATCCGTGTATATCAGAAAGCTATACAGAAGCTGAAATTACTTTCTTCCTCAATTAATTTTGTTATAACTTTAACACACACACACACACACACACACACACACACACACACACACACACACACACACACACACACACATATGACAGGTTGGCGGCATGGCCTGTGGTCAAGTCTGTCGAATTGTACACACTCCAGCATACTAATTGCTAAGGTAGAGTTCATTAGCTTCCACTTTATGATAGTAATATTTAGAGTTAATGTAAAATTCAAAACGTGTGAATGATTTTATTATCGGTAACTACATTTACAGCATTTGGCAGACGCTCTTATCCAGAGCGACTTACAAGGCATTACAGTTGGTATTACAGGTAGGCCAAAGTAGTGTTAGGAGTCTTGTCCAAGGACCCTTATTGGTGTAGCACAGACTGCCTGCCCAGACCAGGAATCGAACCCAGGTCTCTCACATGGGAGCCAATGATGTTACCACTGTACCACACCAACCTACTTAGTGTAAATGAGGTCTAGTGAACTGTTTGCATGCTTTGTTTAGGAAACTTAGTCGGCAGCCCCTGACACCTTTTCTCATTATTGTTTCACAGGTTTTTTTTAAGGCCAAGTCGAAGTATTCCCCTCAACTGCTTAAATACAAGTAAGTGCCAATAAGGATGGCAGTAATCTATTCTACAAACTACTGTCTTCCTAAATTATACACAACAGAGTCAGAGATTCTCTGATGGTTTATCTGATAACACTTTTACCAAATTCATCTGAACTGATGTTAATGGTATAAACAGCATGCCAGTAATTACACCAATAATAACTCAAATATAATTACAGTCTTCATGTTAATTTACAGTTGATGTAGGTTATGTTGCTAAGCCAAACATGCTAAAATTAAGTGTTAACAATCTCTTTGTCTCTGTTTTGTCTGTCTGTCTCAGGTTCCCTTTGTACTTGGTCTTCGTAGGTGCCAGTCTGCTCTTCCTTTTGGTCAATTTGGCTTGTGCTCTGCTGGTTAAAATGACAGATGCACAAGTTAAGACTATCGTCTTGGTGCGTGTCACCATTAACGACTCCCTATTCGTGCTCTGTGCCATCTCTCTTTCCGTCTGTCTCTACAAGGTGGCCAAGATGTCCCTAGCCAGTATCTATCTAGAGTCCAAGGTATGATGTTGCCAATGTATCATGAGAGACAATTAACATAATCAGAGCAATATCGTTCTCTAAGAAGGGGTTATTGAAAGATGTCTCATTCTTTTGAAATGTACAGTATGTACTAAAATGCAATAAAATCTGACATGACATGATTTTTTTTTTATATATTTATGGCACACATCCACAGTGGCATTGTTTCAACAACATTATGTAACATTGCATTTATTTCCGTACAGAGTTGCATTGATTTCAGTTGGGAGCTTGTTGCCGAGGTGGCCATTTCATGTGTAAAAATGATTCATGCTCATGCTTCCTGAATCACTCTTTCATAATTTTAGTCTGATGAATTCTGGCATTGTCGTCCTGGAATACGTCCTTGCTATCAGATAAGAAAAGATCCATTCAGGTTACAGGCTGCTCTTTCAGTACATTCAGATAATCAGCTGACTTCTTTTCATTGAAACATAATGTTCTGAGCATGGACCTGACCAATTAAAGCAACCAAGATCATAACACCGCCTCCAGAGGCCCGAAATAGATACACTGATTTTTTTCTTGGCCAGACAGCGTGTTAGAACACAGTGTGCCACCTTCCTAAATTAAAATACATGCGTATTTGTAATTAGGCATTATGTGTTACATAACTCCGCAATATTCTCTCATATTACTGGTTACAGGGGACCTCTGTGTGTCAGGTGACCCTGATAGGCATCATGGTGATTCTCCTCTACACATCACGTGCCTGCTACAATCTCGTCGTTCTGGCTTTGACTGACATTGAAAACATTAATTCCTTCGATTATGACTGGTACAACGTGTCTGACCAGGTAAGTGTCACTCTGATATCAAGGCTGTCCTATTCCCTTTTTCTACACACACCCTGGATTGTCCACCTACCTACAAAAAAAGACATTGTGCTTTCTTTTCTGAGAATGAAACCCATTCAGAAACACCCCTGTGTACGATCTTGCAGGCAGACCTGAAGTCCAATCTGGGTGACGCTGGATATGTGGTGTTCGGTGTGATTCTCTTCGTCTGGGAACTTCTGCCTACATCTCTGGTGGTATTCTTCTTCAGGGTTCGCAAGCCAGCACAAGACAGGGTGAGGCATAGAGTGAGCGGGTCCGAGAAAGCACTCGAACACATTAAACATTATAAAGGAACTGTTTGACTTTAGTGTTTGATTATTAGGCTAAATTACTTGGAGCACCTTGGAGTCCTTTTGAGTCAGTGTTATACTATAAACATTACGAGAATTATAAGGAGCGTATTATTATAAATGTGCGATTTGCCTTGAGGCTGGCACTATTGTCAAGAGATGCTATTATAGAAAATTTATCAGCAATGTAGGCTACCAAACGTTCATTCAAGGACCATGTAATTAGGAACACTATACTAGTACTGGGTAGGGCCTTGCTTGAGGCAGATCCAGTCACTGGGAGGGCCACTGAACTCATTGTCATATTCATGAAACCTGATGGAGATGATTTTTGCTTTTTGACATGGTGCATTATCATGCTGGAAGTAGCCATTAGAAGATGAGTAAATTGTAGCCATCAAGGGATGTGCACGGTCAGCAACAATACTCATATAGTCTGTGGCATTCAAGCAATGCTTGATTGGTATTAACCAGCTAAAAGTGTGCCAAGAAAACATTTTCCACATTAAACCTCCTCCACCGGCCTGGATTTTCATACAAAGGCAGGTTAGGTCCATAGATTAATGCTGTTGGCATAAAATTGTGACTCCACCATCTGTGTGCCTCAGCAAACATCAAGATTGATCAGACAAGGCTACCTTTTTTTTAAGTGTTTAAATCTCCACATTTGGTGAGCCTGTGCCAACTACAGTGTTCTTGGCTGACAGAACTGGAGCCTCACAGGGTTGCCTGCTGTTTTAGCCCATCTGCCTCAAGGTTCGAGGTGTTGTGCGTTCTATGTTTTTCTGCTCACCACAAGGGTACAGAGTAATTATATGAGTTACTGTATTTTTTTTGCCAGCTTGCCAGCCTGGCTATTCTCAGTTGACCTCATCAACAAGGTGTTTCTGTCCACAGAACTGCCACAGACTGGATCGTTTTACTTAATTGCACCAATAAACTTTAGAGACACATTACTGGCCACATACCGATAATTGATGTGACCATTACCTAAAGGTGCTGGGTCCTGAAGCTGCTGACTCATATCTGCATGCTTTTATGCATTGCCGGGTGATTAGATGATTGTATGAATGAGTAGGCATAGGAGTAGGTGTACAAAGGCTCCTGATAATATATATGAACTACTGTCTCACTGCCATTGTGTCTCTTACCTTATGTCTAGAGTACGTCTGCCATCCCCAGTCACGTCTTCTCTACCAAACGCTATTTCTTTGACAATCCTCGACGATATGACAGTGATGATGATCTGGCCTGGGGATCCTATCCTCAGAATACTTCAACAAGGTACAAACAGCCTATTAATACACACCACATCCACAAGTACAGCAGGGAAATTACAACAGTCCTACACTGATTTAATATATAACTAGATTATATCCAAAATGTCAATTGCAGTGTTTCGTCAAATCCATTGAACACTTGAATCTGATTGATTAGACCGGTGCTGATTAATTTTGCATCTTACCCATTACATGTAACTGTAACTGGATTAAAAGTACAGTATATGGCCAAATAAATGCTGAAATTTTAAGTGAACCATTTTGCCTTAATGTATTTTTGCACACAGAAGGAATGTGACCTCCGTATTTAACCCATCCGTGCAGTGAAACACACTTGCCTGGAGTGGGGGCAGCCCCAAACCACGGCATTCAGGGAGCAGTTAGGGGAGTTAGGTGTCTTGCTCAAGGGCACCTCAGTCATGTCTTGCCCTGGGTGGGGATCAAACCTACGACCTTCCAGTCACTAGACCGGTTCCTTAACCACTATGCCACGGCTGCCCCAGAGCCTCAGCATCGCACCAATATGTAGTTCTGTTGCCACAATGTACATACATACATAGAGTAAAAAAATTGAGTGGCCTTCAAAGAGCACTGAATTCAACCA
>JAOVVF010000004.1:7048814-7063840 GCA_028565595.1 Duopalatinus emarginatus
TATATTTTCAATGCAGGAGGGCCCACACACATATCCCACAGGTCAGTGCAACATTACTTAGCTTCCATGGAATATGGGAGCAGAAGTCCCACCAGAGTGCCTCCATAAAACCATGGCACTGGACACAGCACCTCCCCGGGCTTCAGAGGTTACTCATTGGACCCTAGGGGACTGCCAACATGTAGCATGGTCCAATAAGTCATGGTACCAATAGTTTTGGGCTGACGGTAAAGTTTGCATGTGGCACAGACCCCCTAAAGCTACAGATCTCAGTTGTCAACAAGGCGCCCTCATGTTCCATACCAGTGTGGGGTGTTTTCTTTATGGCATGGGTTGGGTCCACCGGTCCACCTAAACACATCATTGATACATTTCACTGCTTGGTGACTATTTACAGCCTTGGACTTCATGTACCCCCACAATGATGGGATATTCCAGCAGGATAATGCACTGTGCCATTAAGCCCAAGCTGTCCAGAATTGGTTAGTTGAGCATTCAAGAGAGTTCCAACGAATGGTGTGTCCTGCATGTTCGCCCAACATGAAACGTACATGTACCAATATGTAAGCAAGGCCAGAAGAATAAATAACCAACAATATACAGTTTCAATCCTTCATAGTAAGTGTCACGCTTTTCTATTATCAATATTTCCAGTATCCATGTTGTCATCGTCTATGACTAGACTATATACAGAATGATAGAAAACTCTGAAACCCTGTTTTTGGTTTTACAAGTGTAACATGAATTGAATTTCAGACATTTCACATCTTATATAATAGTTTTTGGAAATGAATCCTTTATCACAATTAGAAGACAAACAGAGATGCCCAGTGACTGACAGATTTATTCCTCTTTTAAAATAAATAGATTTGACAAATCCACAAACAAATGAGCAAATGAGCTATTAAAATGCACACAGACAGTGAACACGGCTGAAAATAAAAACCTCTTTTACAAATGGTGCAAAACTGGTGCCAATTATTTAAAACAACAACAACAAAAAAAAAAACCCAGACCACACACCAGCCACGTACTTTAAAAGAACATATTTGTAATTTGTCACCTGCATGCTAACTTCAGGTGACTTGATGGATGCTCAATAATCCATGTGTTACCTTTCTGGGTATGGCTTTATGTAACTTAATGAGCTGATGTTAAGAACTGCAAACGCCTTTTTCTCTAGCTAAACTCTAAACTAACTAATTTCAATTAAAAAGCGCTGGTATTGCTCTTGTCAAGGCAGAAATCACTGTAGCAGAAAATGAGTCAGTTTTAGCAAGGATCAGGTTTTGAGCTGCGTTTACTTCTTGTTTCATCCCTGGTGCATCTGTTCGTTGAAGAACAGACCGGAAAATGTAGGAACATAGCAAACGCTAAGTAATATCAGTTTTAATAGAGTGGTTACCAGTATGTGAGCTGCTTTACAAAATGTATTTTGTAATGTTATGGCAGACAAGTGGAACACGCAGGACAACCTGATGCTCTATAAACTACGCAATGCTACACACAGACACACACACATAGCCGCTTTTAGTCGCTGCTTTCTTCATGATTACCGGTAGTACATTCACATCTCCCAACAGGACCGTTATAGACCAGTGTTGTAGTTCTAGCATAGAGTTAACTCAAGTATTATTGGCAAACATGAAAACACACTGGATAAGCTGCCGGTTTATTAGACATATCTTGTATCTCTAATAACATGGTTAGAGGCGGTACTGTGATGCTCCAGGACAGGGTACAAGGGGCTGAATCATGGTAACCAATCAGTAACGATATGTTTAGTAAGAGCACCCAATAACTGGTAATGGAGCGTAAAAACAGAGAACAGTTTTATATCTTTTCATGAAAAGTAGGCAAATTGATTGTAGGAAAGTGAAATGTAATTAAAATAAAATGAAGCTCACAAATGCCCATGATTGGCTAGTATTAGTTAGGTAAGGGAGGGAGAATACAACATCTCTTCCACCCTGACAGACAAGACTGCTTTCTTGGACTCTCAAGACTAGATGGCATTGCAGGGATATAAACAAGATGATTGATATGTCTAATCTTAGACAATAATAATGGAAAAAACATGGTGCATAATGAAATTCTACCACTAGTACTGCTGACAATAATTTTCAAATCTGTTATGCAAAAAATATATAATAATAATAATAATAATAATAAGGGGGGGTCCTTATAAATAATAATTGTATTGTGTTGTGTTAAAAAGCCTGCCAGGTTGCTCCAATGTGGTTACTGAAATAGCCTCTTCTATGTCAGTTTAATTCAATACTTTAATTCTTGATTAAGGGTGACTGTAATTCTTCAGCTGACTGTATTGTGTGTATGTGTACAGAAAATATATGGCAGCTGCCACATACACACTTAAAGTGGTCTGACAGCACAAGAGAACCGACATAGGACAAGTGTTTGGTCCAAATCCCACTGTGACACACACACACACACACACACACACACACACACACACACACACACACACCTTTACATATGAGTCTTTTAAACTTTACATTAAACAAATAAAACACATATAAAGAAGATGTATCCAAGACAAAAAGTGTGACAGTAATTAAGAAGAATTTTTGGTTGTCAACAAAGTAAGTAAATATTTAACATTAATACTTAAATTTCATTTCAGAAATATTTAATGGAAACTATACTGCTTGTTATGAGTTGCTCAGAGTTGTAACATATGCTTTGCTTACTTACTTCAGTAAATAAAAAGCCTATGGTCCTACTTGGCAGCATTAAATGTTACTATTAAAGCCAATTTTTAATTTGCAATGATTTGTCCCTTGAGGTGTTAAACACATGAAAATATTTAGGTGAATATTAATCGTTCATAGAAGCCGCATGTACTGCTCACTGGAATAAACACCAGTGTGTACATGCTCTTACTGACACCCAAACTGAACCCCCCCCCCCCCCCCCCCACACACACACACACACACACACACAGAGAGAACAAAAACAAGTACTGTGAAGTCTGTGAAGTCTTCAGTGGATCAGTGATCGGGAAACATGTGGGCTGTGCACTCTGGTCCTGCCTCTGATTCCTGTTCCATCAGAAGCTGGTGTTTCACCACACTATGGGTCGCATAGGTTTTTTTTTCTGTTAGCTAGGCAGCAAAGAAAAGCAGAACGGAGCAGAGGGATTTGGAGAACTCGGCTTGAGGGAGTTTGTTTGCCACATTCAATTCTCAAGTCCCTGATAAAGACCTCCCTCTGAGCAAGATGAGACTATTGCTGTGTCCTCTGGGCTGGCACCACCTGATGGTCTGGGTGTGTGTTACCTCTGGTCCTCTAGAAGCGTTCTGAAGTTGTGTAGTTCTTTTATACTAGTGGAGAGTCTGCGGTAATGAGGGAGAGCATGAGACAAAGACAGAGAAACAGATTTAAAAATAGAAAATCATATTCGACAGGGTATATGCAACAGGGTTTGAACAGGAATTGCACTAGGCTTTATTGTCTCTAATCATAGTGGAAACCTCAGACAAATACATCATACCATCTGTTATTTACAAAAATATACAAACAATTATCTATCTTATTTCTCATGGACCATTTGACTTTATTCTTATATCTGCAAACCTCACTTCATTTCCACAGAAAGAAACATGGTTGGCTAATAAGTATATAATGCTGTATGATTAAATATAACAGACAACACAACCGTGTGCCATTGTGAAGCTCATGGTCAGGCTTGTGAGATAGAAAAGAACAGATATTTTTTTGGACATGGTGTGTGAAAAGTCATACACTCATTTTAATGCTCCTGTCAGTCCCAGTAAAAGAGCTGTGGCATCCACATCTTTGGCTTACTTTAGGTTTTCTCCTTTAAAAAGATACTGATCAACTATTACTGATGCTTAGTGGATGACGGATGGCACTAAGTTTAAAGCTATTAAAAGGGATGCAGTATAATCCAGATATAATCCTCACACACAGTGAGACACAGACTAGGATTTATCCTGAATTACAGGAGACACCCTCAATCTTTAATCCTTACCTTCCAAAGCCGTTTAGCAAAGCTACAATCTCCTGGCGTGTGAGCTGAAAGCCTTTGGAGGGACTGTTTTCTGGTAGATTCTTGATCTCTTTTTCAGAGAAGAGGATTCTGAGGGCGGTGCCCAGTCCCTGTGTCTGAGACAACAGTGTGTACAACTTTAGGGTGTGTTTAGTGGGTTTGTTTAAAGATTACTGAGCTCTGTTCTATAGATTATAAATATGTGTAGACTAAAACAGGTTTTATTACATTTAAATAATTATAATACAATGTAGAAATGAACATTCTGAGCAAGGCACAAATAAGAAACAACCGTGAACAAAAAGGGGGGCTTTCCAGAATGAGAGCAACTCTCATACACATACCTGTAACTTCCCCCACAGTCGACATTTACTGCAGCCTACGCAGTCCATTATACGGGAAATGTTCTTAAAATGTAGCCTGAACTCTTCCTGGTTACAGAGAGACCAAACAACACGATGCTTAGCATATGCATGACAAAACACTATAAAGTGACGTTCAATCTCTGGAAAAGTTTGCATAACAAAACACCATCATTTTAATTTAGGAAAATAAGCAACTCTAGGCTTCACCTAAAGCAGCTGACTTTTGGAGCACATTTGGATCAATGATGTAAGGCAGAATTAAAATACCAGACAGAGCACAAACTAGCCACGTTTGAAGGGAAAGACTTGCTTGTATTGCGACCCTGATGATGTTAAATGGTTTAAAAAAAAAAACCCTTCTATATTCTTCCGAGTAACATACAAAGACCTACTCACCTTTAACCTTTTAGCTTCCATTTTGTGGCCAGCAAACATGGAGCTCTCATCAAAGTGCATGGGGAAAGCTCTGGGGAGAGAGAAACAGTACCGACGTTTAATCAAAGCCTATTACACATTCATATCACAGCACAATTTAATTCTCAATTCTGTCAATCATAGGGTTTTAGTTAGGGCATTCATTTTCTATAACTGCAGCTTTGATAGTGGTGCTGTAATTCTTTTCACAGGGGTATATCAAGGAGATTATCCTAATACATTATTATTCCTAAGAAAGCAAAAGACATTTATCTAAAATTTGTGAGAGACTCCTGTGTCATTGCCCCAAATTGCCAGGCCTTGGAAACACAACAAGCTGCATTTTTCTGTACTGTGACATGGTTTATGTTTATTTTGCAGTGTATATTTTATTTGTAGTGTTTTCATTACTATAAGAGCGATGTTTACGCACAGTGCAATGACAGAAATCGAAAGAAATCTAATGTAATCTAATTTAATTATTAAATTAGGGGGGGGGGGCAAAGAGACTTGGAAAGGTAATGACCATTTATAAGTACTACAACATATGAAATAACAGGAACTAGCTTATTGTATTGCCATTAAATGTAACCATAAACAGATAAAAAGTACAATATGACATTCTGTAATTTACATAAAAAAGTAATAAATGTAAATATAGGAAAATCGAAGGGTTGTAATGCATATCAACATCCCATCAATTTTGATTATCTTATAATACCACAGCATGTTTATTTCAATTTTGTATATTATACATTATATTAAAGTTTAGGCTTTTTATTTAACCCTTTCATATGCTTTCAATAGCTACATTTAGTAGCCCAAAAATCTAACCAAGCCCCAATTCTTTAGACCTGTAGTACCAGTAATAACTATGATTAATTCACTTTTGATCACAAGTCTTAAAATATATGCATTTTTATAAGAGACAATGAGGGGTTTTGGATCACAGGAATGTAAAGGTTTAATCATGCATCTAGCTCTTACTTGGTCTCATTGAGGATCTGCAACAGTAGCTCTTTGGTAGCCGAGTCTTCCTGCGTGTTGCCCGTATACAGATTAATGAACTGGCGCTCGAAATAAGGCGCCACTTTGGACAGTGCTCTCAGCTCGATCAGGTAAAGGAAGTAGAGGTTCTTCAGCCTGCGTGTGCCTTCACCCTTGGTCTCAGCAGAGTCAAACCTCCTGCGAAACTCATGCAGATTGGGGCCCCACACTGCCTTCCCCCAGGCCTCTGTGTGCGCACACACAGACACACACACACACACACACATTAACATTACATTTACATTTATTGTATTTGGCAGACACCCTTATCCAGAGCGACTTATAAAAGTGCTTAGTTAAATTCTTGGAGTATCTGAAACTAGTAAAGGTAAATCAGGATTCAAGAACTCAGACCAGAATCCTACTAGAAAAAAATAATGACCTGCAAAGAGAACACACGCACGCACGCATGCATACACATGCACACACTTACGCACACACATAACAGTGTGGGAAAGTGAAAAAGCAGAATCATTTCAGCAGCAGTTGCAGCTGCATTTCGTTTATTTCCTTGTTGTATAGGCGATTAGCTGAAGACATGTTTGGTGTCCAGATTTTTCTGTTATAGTTTTCTATAGTTCTCATAGTTTTTATGTAAACTACAGCTTCACGTTAACTTAAACACACAAAGTTGTTACACTAATTGTATGTAAACAAAACAAATGTTTAAAAAGTACGCAATTGTATCATTATTAAAATTGTTTTTGACACTCGACATTCAATACACATCTCCTATTGTCGTAAAAGTCAATTGCTCAAAGTTTTGCAGAAACAGCAGAATTTTTAACAGACAATTCTTTAACACTCACCATCCAGGAGGTATTCCGCAGACAGGTGGATATTAATGCTGCTGTGGAGGCCAGAAATGAGGCGGTAGAACACTCGCTTCTCCAAACACAATCCTACAGCACAGAACAAACCACTTATATTTTAAGCTTTAATCACAGTAAATGGTCTACATATAACCCTTGATTATGAACAACAAACATGGCATCAGTGGGTGGTAGAACAAGATGACTAATGTTCTGGACAAAGATTTTGCAGCATCGTATAGACTAAACACTTCATCTATATAAAGAGCTCTGCTGGACTAATTAGACAGAGAAAGGCTTTATCTGAACAAATTGTTAACTGAGGAACTGAACACAATGGGCATGCTGTTATAGGAAAATAATCAACTTTTGGGTGCTGTGATGCAGCCTGACATAGAAAGGAGTTAATGTTTCACACCAAAGTTTATTATTTTTCAATAAGTAAATATCCAATTGTGTATCCTTTCACACAGAAATTTACCAACTATTACAATTTGTAATACTTTTATCATGTTACAATTAATTTAATGTTAATGTCTGTGAATCAAGTTTGTTCCTGTTGTCAGTTATAACACCTTTGAATAGTCGTGCCTCTTTTTTCTCTCTTGACTGTCGTACCGAGAAACCTGAAAGCATCTGTCCTAAGAACTTAATAAAATTTCCTTCCATTAACATTGGTTAAGATGTTTATTACTAGATTTAGATGGTGTGTCTGCCATACATGTCACTGTGAATAATCTGTTACTATAGCAAAAAAAAAAATTAAGCAACTACATCTGACCAATCAAATTTAATAATTTAACCGAGCTGTGTTAGAAACTGCTTTAACGAACAAGTAGCTAAGGTAAACTTTACATGATTTAATTTTCTATACTCGTTCATCAATTTAGAAACATCTAATATACAGTAAAATTACATGAAATTAATTTACTCACACTTAAAATATTCTAATCGAGTTAGGGTCAGGCAAAATTTTCGTAAAATGAAAAAAAACAACAACTCATTTAATGTAGTTGACAGATGAGAAGCTCATTTGTGTCCGTAAAAACAAAGACAAAGAAAACCAGGTTTCATACCACATGCAGGTGGCCAACCTTCTCAACCGTTCTCGTTTCATTTCTCGATCTTTATTACTATTGTTTTGTGGAAGTGAGTGTTTTATTTAAACAAAGAACTCAATTGGAAATGTTTATATATCATCTGTACATTTGCATGTGCATTCAGTTTCAACTCTTGTTCATAGTCATTTTTCTCCTTCATTGCTGATAATTGCAGCTGTACATTAAAAATAAACCTACCTAAATAAATAAAGTATTTGTCTCCAGTACCTAATGTACATAACACATATAATCTTTGTCTTTATTTTTATGTTTAGCATTATGTATTCAAGCTACTTCGATGGGCAGTTTGTACATATTTCTGAACATCTGTTCTTGGGGCCTGCCTTTAAGAAAACTGGTGAGCCTAACAACCCTACAGTGCCATCCCATCCTGTGAATCAGAGGGCTACACAAGATGTGAATGAGGTCTAAACTGGTGCTGCTTATGGCAGGAGAAATAAAATACCCTCATTGGGAATACGTTTAGAGAGAATCGTTCATTTAGTAGTGTGTTGAGTAAATAGGACCAGTACGTTACACGGTGAGGTTCGCAATGACTTGCCTATACAAAAGTTTTTTTGTGTGTGTGTGTGTGTGATCAGCTGTAGTGTATTTGTCTGCTGTACTGACTGGTGTCGTGTCTGTGGAAATGTGCTGATAATGAGAAAGATCCAGTTACCTTCCAGCCAGTTGTAAAAACCTTCACCTGTGGGAACAAAGTAAACACAAACTGCATGTCAAATCGGCCCTGACTAAACAAATAGGTCAAGATAAAAAGTGCTTATTAATGATTTGATCTGTCCTGTCCACACAGCAAACATCTAAAATCCCACGTCTACTTCAACACATATGATCCACAGTAATGGATCTTCATATAAATGTTTTTAATATCGAAAGATTTATACTCACCATCATCATCACCTAGTAGAGAAGTAAAAATAATAAATAATTAAAAAGGCATAATGATAATGTTTTTATTTTTCTTTAGAAATGCAATTCAATTCATATTGGTAGAGATAATTATTAACATGAAGCTGAACGGAAACTCACCACGACTTGGAGCCAAGGGATTAAGAGGCCGATACACTGATCTTGGCCTAAAAATATACAACATACATATATAAATATGTATATATATGTGATTACAGTAGAATGTATCATTAATGAGCATGCAGGGTGTTAGTGAAGTAATAGGATATTTACCATAACAATGTTGGTGTTATTTCTCATAGTGGTTATTAATGATCAATAATTTTTAACAAGTTACAAAAGAAAATAAGACATGCTGCATTTATTAAAACAAGCTTAGACTGTTTTGATGAGTATCTAAATCTTTCTGTTCTGCACAGATTTTTAGATCCGAGTCTGTATTACTGAAGCTATTTCCCCACAATCTAAATATCTCACTTGAAGCAGTTCTCCTCGTAGATGCTGTTCCACACTCTCCATGCGGAGGGTCCTTTATATCCGGTGTAGCGTTCGGGATTTAACCTTAGATCCACATACTCTGCATCAGGAGATGTCTCATCTGCAAACAGCCCAGGACAAGATATTAGAGCTGATTTAGAACAATGTCCATTGTTAAACGTGATGTACAAATAAAACTGAATTAAATTAAATTGACGTGTGTGTTTAGGCTTTGAGCAAACCAAACCAGGCAGGTGAACCTTTTTAAGTAAACAGGAATCAGTTTGAAATGGCTTCTAATAGAGATGATGTGAAATCTTACCATCCAGGCCACAGAAGTGATCCTGGGCATCGTCATGGTGAGCCCAGTCCTCGAACGCCTCTTTACTTTGATTACTACAGAATGGACAAAATGTAAGACAATTGTAAAGAACCACAGACATTTCTTAACATCTAAGTACAATTTTATAGTAATGCACACTTTGTGCTGTAACGAACATGACTCTGTACTGAGTGTGAGTTACCTCAGTGTACTGTTAATGGCACCCAGCTCATTGGCTTGTTCACATTCCTCAATGTCTCTAATAGTATTTGCAGCAAGAGAATACTGCCAGAAGAAGAGACATATTTCAGAGGTCTGAGTTCAGGGAAAATTTAGATTCACACATAACAAACTATCACCTTACACAATGTTTACTATGATCATAGCCATGATTCACAATCAGGACTGGATTGTAGGAGCCATTGGCATCAATGGGTGGCACAAAAATATTTAAGCATGAGAGTGGTTAGTAACACATGCAGGTCCACGTGTCAAATTTGAATGGGTTGTTCATATTTTTGATTAGTAAAATGAGGTTGGGTTGCAAGGAGTTGCTAAGAGCTTTGAACCAACCTGCTGAGACTTCTGTGTAAGTTCTGCTATTGATGTCTCTTAGAAAACAGAATGGAAGTGTGTGTGTGCGTGTGTTTTTTTTTTGGTTTAGTCAAGTTGAGTAATGTGTGTAGTTGTTAGTGTGCCCAGCAGTTATTTACTGTATTTTTTTTAGTCTGCTTCCTCTTAGCGCTCCTTCTTTATACCATCTTACATACTATTTCTGTCATATCTGCATGTTAATTATCAGTCTACAAATAAATGATTTTTAAAGCTGCTTTGTGACTTTGCCTGTAAAATAAAATAAACTCAATGCACAATTCACAACCATGGGTGGTCAGTGCTCAGAATTTCCAGATTGGTCTAAATGCTTTAAACAAGTGACCTTGACTGTTATCACAGAACCAGATGTGTCAGCACTCTGGGCACACACACGCTACAGGACAAACAGTGACAGCTCTCTTAAAGAGTGCTGTGTGCTGAAGTGACACTAAGTGCTACGAAAGAGTGCATGTATCTTTAGAGTTATGCTCCATTACACAAACCTGTAGGCTTTTAACAAACAAAGGACACTTAAAACCTGGCCATGGGAAATGCGTCACAGTATGCAATAGAGGCCCTTTTAACGGCACTATTTTCCATAGACTAAGAATGGCGAAATGCTTTCCTAATATATGCCAACTTTTGTATGCTCAGCATGAGTATATGTAATATGTAATTGTGTTTAATTAGTTGTATACATATGATACACACAAGCAGAAAGCAAATCCACTAAATATAATATGCAATGTGGTATAATATCTACATAATCATCAAAATCGTTCTGAGCTACACACACATTAAACTTCAAACATGATAGAAATATCTACTGGGTAAATGAAAGAGCTCTACAAATCCCTTATACCTTGACTGACACTCTGCTGCATGTATTTAATTATATAATTGTTCCATTTATACCTTGTAAAAAGTTGAAAAGCAGAATATTCACTTGAGAGTTTCTCTCACCTTATTATAGTTGCCCGATTTAATTCCCACAGGGATCTTGCTCTGTCGGAATAAACATGTGTTACGGATTAAAAAAAAAAAAGTCAACCAAAGCAAAAATATTTTATAGGTGTAGCACAGCAAAAAATAAATAAACTCCACCTGATGTGTCACATAATAAAATTAAATGCCCAGAAAAGCTGTTAAACCCTAACCTCTGGGCAGGGCTCCACGTGGCAGTCCTTGATAGAGCAGTGGCTGTCGTCAGGCCAGAATGGACACGGACGCTTCAGGTTCACCTGTTGAGACAGAAACCTTAGGAACTGTCTGCTATCACAGTGCACAGACATCACTGCAGAAAAAATAAACAATTTAATTATTCTGAAGGTAAGCAATGATGCAGATTTGATGCAGATTTCTCTAATTAGAGATCTAAGCTGTGTCTTGCACTGCTCTCTGACACTTTGCCACTTCCTGTAGAGCAGCTCTGTACAGTGGGTGCTTTTTCTGCACTGCACACAACATTATCACATACACCCATGACTACGCATTTATCAGCCTTTTATCAGCCTGCTGTAGGAAAATTATATGAATCATTTAACGTCTGGAAACCTTCTAATGCTGGAAAAAAGAGGAAGGAAACAGGTGTGAAGTATCGGAAAGAATGTTTATTTATATACGGTATAATACAGGACCTGATTTTGGCCTCAAAGATCGTAAAGTGACTCTTCTGTGTCAGTCCTCCATTACAGGACTACAGAAGCGAATCGAAAATAGGTGAAATAACCAGTAAGGATAATTCGGTTACAAAAATGGGTTGTAGACAGTCAGCTCGACTTACCCGGTAGTATCTAAAGAAGTCCCTTTCAATAAGCTTGCGTATGAGTGGAAAAATCTTGAAGTTGTTGAAGACATCAATGCTCTCGATGTCGCAGAAACAGTCGTCCAAAACACCTGTCAACTTTAGACAAGAACAGAAAAAATCATATTTAATAACAAAAAAAAAAGTTTCCATTAACTTTGTACTTCAGTGGAGATTTAGAAACCATAAGTGCACTTTTGATTGTGTGTAATTAAGCAGATAGTATCAGCCATCACCGTTTAAACAGAGGTTTAACCAGAAACCTCCGAACATCCTTTCTCTTTTTACATCTGATACCAATTGCCTATGTATTATAAATGGACAGCTGTATTGCGTTAGACAGGTGTGGTATTTGATAGGCACCTAAATAATTAACACCTTCACCCAATCAAAGCAGTAAGTCTACACTATCATCCTATTTGTACAAGAGTGCAGAAGAGAATAACAGCAAAGATAGCTGACATGGCAAAAATATTACATTATAGTTGAACTGCCACACTGCAGAATAAAACCATGGGAAAACATTCGGTAGATAAATTGAACGAGTGATAAAGATCATGCAAGACTGTTACAACGAGGACGGATGGAGTCAATCTGAGTGAGACAATATTATATCCTCCGGAGCAAACCCATGAGACATTCACCTTGTTAGTTTTGTTTATTAGCGGATTATATCTATGGGAACTAGTCAATGTGTTCAAACAGGAAAGCACCTGGGAAAAGAGTAATACCCAGCTGTATACATATTAAGAACTATAAAACAATGTTTTCATATAGTCATATAATCACCCAGCCTTGATAACAGCCTAAACATTTAAAGAGGAAAAGAGTTAAATACAACAGGTTACTGTATAACACTACTGTATATACTATAACACATGCAGTGAAAGCCATTCATTCAGTGTACACAGGTGTCAGGAGCAGATTACTGGCCTTACACTGTGTGTGACCTGCCATAATTTCACAAATCCAAACAGGCTGACAACAACAACGCTCATCCTCCATGAGATGCATCTTCTGTCCGGCATTATTATTAAAAACTTCTCACATCAACCACCAAGTTCTCAGCTGTCATCTCCGTGCACAAGTCATGCCCACACTCCAGAAGGCGGCCGCTTTAAAAATTCAACCACCGCGTGTGTAGTAGGCCACGCCTACAAACAAGAAGATCGTCACACATAGCTCCGCCCCCTCGTTGTAGTTTCGACGTTCGGGCTAAACTACACAGACAGGTTGTCGGGTGAGATTTGGAGAACTACAAATCCCAGAATCCTGTGCACACCGTAGCTGTGCTGAGCCAATCAGACAACAACACGCTCAGTACCAGAACAGTGCAGACCAATGAATCTTCTCTGTAATGTTGTGCTAAGGTGCATGATACGTGGACTTGCTTTTTGTCATATTAGCTGTAGAATATTTATATATATATATTTATATTTATATGTTGTTTACACATACAGGTAGCTTAATATTTCATTTTAGAAAACAGGAATAATTTAGAAATATGTGTTTGAAATGAAGAGAAACTTAGTTATGTGTAAATGTTCAGTCTTTACAGCGTTTCTGTGAACTGTTTTAACACACATCTTCATCCCCTATTTAAAAGATCTGACTCTAAATACACTTATTGCCATTTCCCCTAATATAAATAGACCTGATTGATTATTTGATAACAGAAAGAATACGAACATTAAATGTCATTGTTATTAAGCACTAAACCAAAACTCATAAACATGACATGTGTTACATTGGCATGATCTCATTCACAGGAAACACATAAGAAAATTAATGCAAATAAAATGAAAATGTTTGTCATTTAGGAAGAAAGAGGAAGTTAAGTCGTGTACGTGCACCAATCAGAGAGGAGCGCAGCCATGACGTCACACGCCAGGGGTTAATGGAAAGTGCTAGAAGGATGCTGAACAACGCTAATATAACCACAATAAAGTGTATAAAACTTCTGTTTTCCTTTTATACATTGTACTTACATGACAGAAACAGCTCTGGTCCGCACTGTCCGGTGTTCCCTCACTGTCTCGCCTGTGTTGTTGTTGTTGTTGTTGTGTTTTGTCCTGAATGTTGTTGTTTTTGTTGTTGTTGTTGTTGTACAACCATCCCAACACAAAGTCTCCGAGCAACAAACACAGTAAAAATAAAATCCCACAAGTGCAAACTGTGCGTTTTACCATCGCTAATGCCAATTTCCTGTTATTTCACAGCCCTACACTCAGTGGCAGGTTGCTAGGCAGCTAGCAAACTAGCCAAATAGCATTAGCATACGATTATTTCCTAATTCTTTAAAATCTTTTGTTTTACATATAACTCTATTTCAGGCGAAATCCTAACGATTTTTAATATCAGAAACACACATATAAGTAAAACAGACGACTGTTTCCGCAGTGCTGCACACTCCTGACTACGGAAAGCGAAAAGGTTCACAAAAAAACGCGTTTCCAAAAATAAAAAACACTCCGCAGATCAGCCAGTAGATGGAGCTAATGCGACATACCCTGAGGTGTAAACCTATTTTAAAAAATCTTCAGACCTTTTTTGCTAGTTAATTTTGTATGAAATCCCACAATGCACTGCATCCAGGTTTGTAGAAATAGCACTCTGTTTTAAGGTGAAAGTAAAATATTTGAACTATTGACCACTGTGCTTGCACACAGAGGAATTTAACCTCTGCATTTAACCCATGCATGAAGTGAAACACACACATCACACTCATTAGTGAACACTGGGGGCCAGTGAACACACATGCCCAGAACAGGGGGCAGCTTCAAACCATGCAACCTAGGAGCAGTTGAGGGGTTAGGTCCCTTGCTCAAGGGCCCTTCAGTCATGGCTTGTCGGTACATGAGATTAAACATCGAGCCATAGAGGTCCCATTTTTAAATGAATTTAAATAATAGATTTAATAGATGGACATAGTGTTCATACATATAAAATATAATAAACTGGGAACAAAAAATAAAATAAAATATAAATATAAGGGACACAAGACTCATTTAGTTAGCCCTAATCAGGATCTATATGTATAGTACTGTGCAAAAGTCTTAGGCACCCTATATGATGTTTAGTATAAATGTTGTTGTAGACATTTATTTTATGAATTCTGCATTTTTGAG
>JAOVVF010000004.1:7081364-7098523 GCA_028565595.1 Duopalatinus emarginatus
GAAATATATTATTAATGTATTTAATATATAGCAGCATATGATTTTAGTAAATATTTTTTTAATGCCCCCCAACCTGCTTAAACAGTAACTGTAACTTCTTTAACTGATTTTTTATAAAAAATAATAATTTATTTAAAAAGGAAATACTCATAAAAATATGCTACTCATGCAAAAAGGGGGCTGAGTAAGCAGGAAATAACTTGTATGTTTCTGTACTTGTGGTGAAGGGGGAGCTGCGTTAACCAGATGGTTACTTCTGATTGTTGCTATGGAGACCTGGCTCATCGAATAAAATAAATAAATAAAACTTCATTGTTCTTTCTTTGCATTACGTGGGAAAATGTGCATAAAAAGCTATAGCTAATAGTGATATGAAAATTATGAAAATATTTCGGGTCTAAGACCTGGATTTATAGTAAAGAGCCTTTAGAAGGCTAAGAGATATATATATATGTAGGAGATTTAAAAGTCTTCTTAAAATTGATGACAACATGCAAAATGATGTCTTTATGCATGCACAATAATCCAGGTAAGTCATTCAGTCTAAAATTCATAAGTAACGAAACATTCTTCCACTAAACCCTGTGTCCAGGTAAACTCATCCACCTTTTGGGGATGTAAAATGATGTTCCTTCTTGTATTTAAGCCCAAATTGTGGTACAGTCTTTACATCAGCGGAGAAAAAATGTCAAATGATTGACATGTTTGTTGGCAAATTTCCAATGATTGTAAATAATAAGAGTAATAATAAAAAAAGCCCCTTGGTCTAAAACAAGCAGACTGTAATTCAAAACTGATGCACTCACTTTTAAAGACACTCATAGTGAAACCACCCAAAGCCTGTAGAACCACACACAGCTAGTGCACATAGCAGGTACTACAGGAAACACTACATTTCCTTTATATCTTACCCCAAATCAGAATAATGTAGCGCAGCGGGATGAAGTATGTGATCACAGTGACAAAGATGAGAACCAGAAAGGCCAGGTTTGATAAGAATGGCACTGACCAGTTAAAAGTGCTGGGAGGAAAAAAAAAAACAGAAAAAGATGTCATGTGATGTTAAAACGTACAGATTATTTATAATGTTTCTGAATTTATTCATGTGAATGTGGTCACAGTTTAATCTTCTAGCATTGTCTGTACTGATTTTATCAGTGCTTATCTGACCATACACACACGTCTACAAACAGTATGTTAACATATTTTTATATACATGTCCCAGAGCACATGTACATCAACAAAAAATATAACATATAACATATATACATACCCCCCCCCCCCAAATGCTACATGTGTGTATTAATATGTAATTGTAAATATTAAAAGCGAACAATCTCAAAACTAAGACGTGACGATTCACGTGCATCCATCCATCCATTTCAGGTGCATCCATCACATGAGCTAGATCTGTCCTCTCTAAAAATGTACAAAGATGTCCCAGATATTGTGCAATAAAGGCTTAACTGCCCCTAATACCATATGTTTTTTTTTCCAAAGGGCTGAATCATAATTCATACAGAAATCCATTTCCCCACATTTAGTTTACCTCATTCTTAATAAAGAGATAAACAAGCAGTACTTACTTTTTTATTCTCTCAACAAAGCATGCAATTTCCTCCAACAAGTTCTGGACAGTGACGACAATGTCCTGGACCATGTGGATCTTCTCTATCAAACCTCTTCTCTCAGATTCCTATCCAAAAACATATACTTATTTATTAAATATTAAAACAACAACAATAACAACAGAACTTATTTATACCACAACTCAGCTCCACTGAATTCTCAATTCTGATTGGTCAGAATGTGTTGATTAATTTTCTAGAACAGCAGCTTTGACAATAGTGCTGACTATAGTAATGTATGCATATGCACATCCTATTTGGTGTCAGCTGAGGTCATACGCATCAAGAAAATACCCTTTATAGGTTAAATTAATCTTTTGTTCTATAGTAAATAAATTCTTACTTTTCATACTTGTATTGATGGTCAAACTTAGGTCTTATAATTAAATTAAATTCTGTTCTTTTTAGTGTTTCTGATACAGACCTATTGGTGATTACAACCCCTTGGCAGGAGTTGATTCTGGTATTCTGCCCAAATTTTTTTCTAAGTGCATACACAAAGATCTGTCTCAGTACAGACTGATCTTTAAGATACATAACTTCACATAATAAGTTTTCATGGATTCATAATCAAATTAACCATGTTTACTTCTTGTTTAATGTTTCATCTGAATAACCACAGCACTCTAATTCACATGACAGACTTATATTAATGTATTTGTTCTAATATGGGACATGTTTTTATAGTAACAGTTTATTCACAGAGACTTGACCAGCAGAACTTTTAATGATTTGATATAGTGAGGTTTTCTGTAAAGGACACTTATTCAACATTTGTGAAAGGAGTATCAAGTGTCAGTGATTTGAAACTGGCAGTTTTGTGCCAAAAGTCTTCAGGAGATGGGACTTTGCACATTCTGGCTTGTAACATGATATTTATTATCTACAGCATGTGTTATCCTACAGTGTATAAATTCTTGAGAAAGAGAGGAAAACAAGAGCCTGGTGAAGAGATGACTATTTATATCCTCAACAAATTGCAAATTCCTGTTGTATTAGATGAAAAAAATGTCAGAGTGTTAACAGTAAAGAACTGATTTATTATTACATGCCCATATAATAATAAAAAAAAAATATCCCACCCTCTCATCTTCATCCTCATCATCACTATCTGCACAGTCCTGGAAATAAAAGTCAGACATTACAAAAGACATTACAACATTTTAATAAAATCTTGCGCCACATTTTGAGAAACAATTCTGTAACTGATGTCTAGGGGGCAGCAGCAGCTCAATGATTAAGGTTTTCAACCCTCAACCTCTCAGCTTTGTTTGGATTCTAGTTTCACAGAAAGCCTATATAAACGCTTAAGGGCCTTTCTCAAGAGCCCCACTGTGGGAATTTGACTTGAATCACCACCCTTTCTGGTCATTAACCCAGAGTCTTAAGCACTAAGCCACCAGTCCAATGGTGCTGTGGATAAAACTGTCAGCCGAGCATAGAAATGTACATATTACTATTCATATCAGTTTAGGTGTCAGTGGTTTTACTTTATACAATATTGGCTGGACAAACTGTCAGCACAGCATAATAAACAAAACACAATAAGCAGAATCAAAAACCAGGTAAACCAGTCAGAGATGTGTACACAGCTATATGCTAAACACACCAACATTACAACATGCTGCAATATCCACCAATGGGATACACACTGTAATCATGCAGTCCACACAAAAACGAAAAAAGTGGCGAGTAAGACTTTAATAAGTATTTATTTAATTCTGCTCACTTTTTGCGTAATCTTACAGGGTGAGTCAAAAATCAGGATACATTTTATTCCTAAAACGAAAGGGAAAATGACATATCTGGTGGTTGGTGTGGTACAGTGGTAACACCACTGGGCTCCCATGTGAGAGATCTGGGTTCGATTCCCGATCTGGGCAGCCAGTCTGTGCTACACCAATAAGGGTCCTTGGGCAAGACTCCTAACACTATGTTGGCCTACCTGTAATAATAACCTTGTAAGTCGCTCTGGATAAGAGTGTCTGCCAAATGCCGTAAATGTAAATGTAAATATATCTGAATACCCCAGCAAGAAATGGCCTTTATAGGCTAGGTCCTGGCAACATGGTTGACATCTTGAAAGCCGCCATATTGGATCAAGGGCGAGTATTTCCAATTGGAAGGTGGGCATGTGTCCTGTGACATTTGACTCACCCTGTAGATATCATACATGATTTATTTAGTAACTATGAGAGCATGTATGGAAGATGCTTATCCTTTACCACTGAGTGTAGTGTAGTGTCCTGTTGTGGTCTTGGCATTGGGACTCACCATTTCCTGGCTGCCCCTCTCAGAAGCAACCTGAGCATAGTTCCATATGAGCAGTAAGACCAGGAACAGAGGAAGCATGTAGAACTCCCAGTACCACACGGTGAGCACGAAGATCTGCAGGAGAACGTGAGGGAATGAGCGTACAGACGTTACAGAGTACCTTTTGGCTCCTCCTTGTCCTAATGAGACATAATTAGAGTCTTTTCCTGTAATTACGCCTAAAACACACGTTTGACCTAATCATGATCACAGATAAAACTCCAGACTGGAAGTGGCCTTGCTGTAAAATGAAAGACGACAAACAGTGAGTGGATCAGCTATCACAGGTGATGAGTTCATGTTTTCACTGCTGTCTGTACGCGTATATGTGAACAAACAGAGTGGAGCACAATGACGCCAAAAGCAGCGACAACAAACCCTGTGGCCCACTTGCAATTTTGTAATGTCCGGATATTTTTTCTGAAAATAATTACAATGTGACAAGTGATTATATAAATAGGGTTGGTACGATTCAGGAGAGTTACAATAAATTTTTTTTGTCATATGTACATTTGTAGCTGGTACAGGCTGCTTACAGCAGCAACTCTAAAAACATTAATTTTAAAAATATTTTTAAAAAATAGAGTGTGTGTGTGTTGGAGGGCGTACCTAAAGTACTCTAATCTTCTGTTAAATGCCATGACTCTGACCTCCTTAGTCTTATATTTTAACTATAAATCTTACTACAAATAATATTATCTATTAAGCCACAGTGTTAATAAAGTCTCTACTCTGATTGGTCAGAAGGTGTTGATTAATTGCCTACAGCAGCAGCTCTAACAGATACTGTTATCTAACACAGTCTAATACATACTTACACACAGGAACTTATATAGTAGACAATCTGAGGCTTATAATAAAACATAATAGTTGCTATGGTGATGTTCTTTGTTCAACATTTATAAAAGGAGTCTCCAGTGTCAGGACTTCGCATGTGACAGAAGAGTCTCAGGACAGGATCTTTTTTCAATTCTATTCGATTTCTAATATATTTTTTGGGTCTTATTAACTTCTAGAGAAATAAAAATGGAAAAGAAAACATGTTTGCTTTACAATAACTTTGGGCTCACCACAAATGCGAAGATACTCCTCTGGACACTCTCCCACTGGAAACAGCTCTTGATATACTGCAAGATTTGACTCAACGTTCTGTAGATGTTCCTCACGCGGAAAACATTTCTTGCCAGGACCTAACAGAAATGAGAGGTTTGTAAAATGCTGACAGAGCAAAACTTTATAGTCTGATGATCATATTATTTTTTTTACTACTGCACCTTTTTGGAAAACTTAGGATTGTCTTCAAGGAATTTCCTCTCCTTTGGGTTGAAGGTCCTGATACTTGCTTTGATCTAATCAGTGCATGAATGAAGAAATCATCATCATGATCATGAGTATGTATAAAAGTAAATTAACCTGCACACACAGAGTAAGGATGCCTGAATCAAATCAGACTTACTGGATTAAAGAGGACCTCAAACTCTAACACAATTGTTCCTTTGGATAATCCTCCCAAGTCCTCTTTCTTCAACGGGCAAGAAATCAACTGATTGTTACGTATCTGTCAAGGACAATGACATTTTTAAATCTGCACTTATAACCTTTGATTCATTGCAGCGGTCTTCCAAACATCTTTAACAATGTGATACAATGCTGCTGTATATGTTTACACGTGACCTACAGCCATCCATTCTTTACTTCTTGACAGCTATGCTCATTTAGCAAGAATGTGTAAACCACGAGATTTCCGTCACTTACTGAAAGTAAAGGAATGGCCACTTTTCCCAGGAAATCCGGGGCCTTGTCTCCATCCTCATCAAAGACTGTAACTTCCAAAACGTCATGGATGTCTTTGACTGGACTGAAGACAAAAACAGATTTATAATGGAAATGTTGGCAAAGTGCTGTGGTATATGGAGAAATTTAACACTGAATCATTGTATTATCAGAACAATAATCATCATCCAAATAATTTTATTGGCCAAGTACGTTATTACATGCAAGAACTTTTACGTGGTGGATTGGTGCATGGTAATTAAAAGAAAACAGGAAAGTAAAATACAATAGGTAAGAAAATACAGTTGCTAAAACACACCACCACCCTATCGCTGATAAAATGATAACAGCATGTCAGTCACTCATGCTTGACTATTTAACTGCTCATGAAAGCACAGAATCAGAATCGCCTCTTTATTTAAGTATGTTACAAATGGTGCCACTTACAATGTAAAGACTTTATTCCATTCAGGGTGAAGAGTTTTGTAGATGGTATGAGTCTGCAGTCTGTCGTTCCCCAACTCCAGCACACAGAACGGATCACTTTTCCCTACAAGTGGACATATTATTTAGGACATGACAGTCCAGCAAAAAAAAACAAAAAAAGAGTGTAAGGACTGTATATACCATTTAAATCTGCAGCCATGAGGTCTGACGCCTTGATCACTTTGACCTGAAGGAAGCCGATGTCCCTTACATTCTTCAAGGAGTTTCTAAAGCTCTAAGGAGGACATATATCCAGAGTTATGAATATATACTTATAAAGTACATAGATGTAACTTTGCAGAGTGTTTCTAAAGATGTACAACTAACATATTTGTTTATTATGTTTTCTCTCTCATGTGGCTCGTCCAGTAGAGGTGAACACAGGTCAGTAATGGACACGCCGCTGCACCTCGTCAGAGTGATGAGGAAAACCACTTTGCCTCGACTCTGATCCAAGCTACATGTGAACAACTGACATTTGTCCACCTTCAACCCAGATATGTCAATTTCACACCTGAACAGATCACACACATGGAACAGATATGGAACAAATAATGCAGTCATAAATTGGCGTTAATGGAAAAATTTGCACTGGAACTACAAGGCTAATGCTACTAGCAAGTCAAGGAAACAGTAATGAATTTAGCATTGTGCATATAACTGCATATAAAAAGTGTTGTTTAGTCTGTATAGCCGATTTCATTATGTGACAAATACTGACAAAAAGACATTTTTTAAAGGCCAAACAAAGGCTCCATGTTTTATTTTAAGGATATTTCAGGGGTTTTCCTTCTTATTTCTTTATCAGAAATAAAAATGATCTGAAGCAAGTTTCAACAACCTTTTTTTTAAGACTATAAAATAAAAAGTGACTATTTTAAAATCTAAGTTAGTTAAGTAACTTAAATATCTAATATACGAAGGAATAAGAATAAAGATGATGATGATGATGATGATGATAAAGCTTCAATTTAATTTTTATTTTAGTAACAATTTTAGTATCGAAAATGATGTATCTGGTATATATATAGCCAAACGGTGTCCCTGGAGGAAAACGATTCAGAAAAACAATTTGCATGATGCAGAACTTGTAGTTATTAGCCTTCCTTGCACGCTACCTGCATTTCCATCATAGCATCAAACTTTACACTCCATATCTGAGAATAGTAAAAATGTTGAAATCTAACCACTAACTGTCCTGCAGCCATAAACATTTATAACACTCACTGTCCATAACATTCCTCATATCGTCTGCCCTCCTTGGCCCAGACACTTATCTCCAAAAAATTTGGTCCGTCAAAGAACTGGTTGAAGTCGAACCTCTCTTTCCACTGAGGGTTGGCCTTTTTACACTGACTCTGTGACAATAAGGAAAAATTGTACATCAGTCAAACAGGAATAATGTTACTGATTATTATATTATAGTACAGCCAAAAAAAATCATTAATACAATACAACCTGCAGAATAAAATCCTCATGATGTCATAAATAACACAGTTTACAGAAATATACTTTATTTTTAACGCCTACCAACATGCAGTCAGTTCATATCCCAAATGTCTTCCTTTTCACTGTTTATGTGCAGTTTATTCAGAAAAAAGTGGGATATTATAAGAAAAACCTATAACCTGCTCATTCCATATGTTTAGATAGTCAGCTAACTCATTTCATTGCTACATAACTTTGCTGAGCCTTGATATTTTTTTGGCCAGGCAGTGTAATTACTCAAGCAAAAAAAAAAAAACTCTCACATTTACACTTCATTTAGTGTCTTACTAGAATCGCAGCACTGCTAATGGAAATGCACTGTCTTGCATGAACTATGCATCTTCATGGCGTGCTATATAATCCATATCATGAGGCATCCTTCAGTACTGTAATAACCCCTGAATACGATGACAGGATATCAATTATTCTTGTGTCTTTTTCAGTACCTTGCTCTTGTATTTCTGCTCTCCGAGTTTGAAACGAACAAACACGTCTCCGGGTCCATCGTCGGGTAGATTGCGACCCTCCACCAGCGTGATGCTGAGGACTCCAGACCACAACTGGCTCTTCTTTAAAGATTCAGCAAGACGCCGGGTCTGGGGGGATGAGCTTGCCTGCAACGCAACAGCAAAGGTCATGAACAAACAATAACGTAGGGTTAGCTTTTTCTCACGATCTAAAACAAATCAGGTTGCCATTTTCTTACCTTCAGACTTCGTTTTCTCTTCTGAACCCACTTCTTTACCACAAAGACAAACAAAACAAATACTATAAGTACAACTTTATTTACGGCAGCATGGATTAATGGCAACACTTAACCAATAAAATTGTTTTATATTTATAGATTTCACTCAATTTCTTACATTACGTTTGTTTTCTCCGTCTCTGACTGACAAGCTAATATCAATAATAATCACACCCATATCCTCTTCCAGACTGTTAGGGTCAGTGAGACGTAGCACCATTTCTATTGTTCTGTGGGGAAAAAAAACAGACAAAGTAGCATAAACTTGTGCTCTGGATCACGTATGTGTTTACCAGTTAGGCTGATGTTATATGCTTACTTCTCAAGTTCCAGTTCACTCAAGAGCACGCTACTGGAGCCCATGAAGTCGTCTGTGGTCAGATCTCGGTCGTAAACCTAACAGTAAAATAACACGTTATAATGCAACAAAATACTAAAATACATTGGCATGCATTAGAATTTGACAAATTATGCAGATACCTTGATGTGCAGTTTATTTTGTAGGTCACGGATAGGAAAGGAGAAAAACTCATTCCAGGTTGGGTTGAGATTCTTATAAATCACTTTGCTTTTGTACAATGTCTTTCCCTCGAGCTTGAATTTGACGTACGGGTCACTCGTACCTGGAAACCAGACGAGTTTCATCGATCAAGACATTCATATGAGAAGTAGTGTTTTAATTCAGCAGAGAAATCTTCACCAATTTTATTTAATTTTGCAGATGGCCCACAAGTCACGGCATGCATTAAATAAGACATGGAAATGCTTCAGCACAAGTGTACTTATCTAAACCTGAGAAGTTTAAATGTCTGTGACCAATGTCAACCTCTCTACACACTCTGCACAGCCCTTAACCAATACACAGGAGGATGTGGTCAATACTTGACATGCAGCATGACTTCCAAGCCTCATCACTTCCTGAGGTTGCTAATGCTAAAAACGGGCTATGACAAGGAACATGCAAACATATTAACAACACATAAATAAAATGTATTTACTAATATATAACATATTATACACAAAATACATAACTTATCCAGACAATTCTGAATAGTACTGATTCTGAATGTGTCTCTGTATGTACATATGTTTTTGTACACTTTTGTACACTCACATACAATGAGTACATTCAAATTTTCAAGCTGAACATTACCAGACGTATAAATATACTATACAGATTACTGCATTATGCAACTGAATAACTTATCAGGAACCAGTTATTTTCATTTGAAATTTTCAGTTCCAGATAAATACCTATATAACTTCCAATATATACTTCCAAGCCTAATATCAAGCCTAAGCACCTTAACAGCCATATAAACCACCCAAACTAAAGTTAAATGATCTCTAAATCCTGGATCCGTCCAGTAAAAAGTGAGCAAATATTCCACCTTAGGTTGTTTGCATCACGTATTTAAACAAGATGTTCATGTGAAATATGTTTCCTTCAACAGAGCAAACGAGGCAGAGTCAATAAAAAGAAAGGATAAACATATAAACCACATCCTATAACCACAACAATCTGCACTGAAGACATTCAGCATATGTGGGAAATTTTACTATGAGAAAATGTGACACGGGTTAAACGGGGAAAAAACCTAAAGAGAGAGTTAGAACGAAAAAGAGAAATGACTGCACTACAGTTACAAGCATGTGAGACAAGGTGGCGCTGTTGTGTGACGGGACAGAAAGAAAGAGGTGAGGCAAAAGTAAGGAGGGTGTGTATCTACACCGTGGGTGTGTACCTAAACAGGTTTTGATCTGCTACGTGGAATGCTGACTATGAAAAAGAAGTACGCACTTTCTCTAACAATACAATACTGCCAATCCCACATAGCTCACAGGAAAGTCCTACGTAAGTGTAGAATTATACAAGTGCATCTAAAAAAATAGCATTAAAATTACAAGTATAATCATGAAAAAGTTTATTTATTTTTATAAAATAATTTAGAAAAATCAAAAATATATAAAAATGGATAAATGTAGTGTAATGTGACATATAAGTAATAATATATAACATATATAAATATTTACGTATATAAATAAGTGTATCCTTTCTCTAATTTTTTATCAGCTTAAAATTATTAATTAAACTATTTATCTAGCCCTCTCAGGTCTCTAATATTTCCTGTATTCTTCAACAACACAATGACGTGCTGATTACCTAAAGCTAAGCTTAATATTTAGCAACCTCATCTGTAAAGTGCTTTAAAGGAAGTGTTGAAATGATTCACCAGCCACTAAAGGCTAAACACAGAACATTCAACATTCAACCTTTAAAGGAAAAATTCCCACAACAGTAATGATTATACATGGAAATGCCTTTCTATTAATGGTGCATAAATTTACAATTCATCTTAAATTACTACTACTTGTGTGGTCAGTCAGTGTAAAACGTTTACTTTTTTAGTTTGGCCCTGAGTTTAAGCTATGAAGCTAATAACGCTAACAAGAAAAAGTAAAGTCATAGCTCCATCCTGCAAAAAATTCAGCCTTGAGCTACATGTGCACAGCTATCCAGACCACAGTCACTACAGACTTATGTACTACTAGAAAAGTTGTTGAACCATGAGCTGATCATGTGGGTCTCATTTAGGCTGCATCTTTGCTAACGTTGCTTAAGGGCTGAATTTAACAGAAATTAAATTGTCAACAGCACTTTATTAAAGTAAGCTGCGAGTGCAGACGTGAGTGCTTGGTCAGCTTATCCTTATCTAAACAAAACAGACAGTAACACTGGCATTAATATCCTAATTCATCTCAAAATAGCCTACATCTGGAGACCACATTAGTAACCAGTAGCAACATTATTACGTGTGGGACCATTAATTCTTGGGGCACAATTGTGCAGTTACTTAAGTGAGGATACAGTGTGCTGGATCGAGTGCTATAAGCTGCTGCCAAGTGATTGTTGAAGCCATAGTGTTACATCTATCCACTTTGCTGTGATTAATGTAATATTAGACTCCTATTTAATGCTCATTTCATATGTATTAGCCTACAAGTCTCATTTCCTATCAATAAGTGTCTGCACTCCCCTCTGTGGATCGTTAGTGTCACTCTTGTTTCTGAATCTTACCACAGCGGTCCCTGATGACGAGGCCTCGGCCCTCCCTCAGGTTAATGGAGAGTAGGTAGGATTTCTGAGGTTCCTTATGATTCTCACAGACCACCCCGCTCTCCCCAGCCATGTCCAGGACCTACAAGCAAAAGCAAGACAGGGCAAGACTGTTAATGTTCATCCTGCTAGAATAAACCTGTCATTACTGTCTAACGTCAATTATCAATTTAACTAAGTAACAGAATTAACATATTAACAATACAACACCTTTGCTGATCAGATGGTACCCGTTCATATGACTTGTTTAGCGAACAGAAATTAGGAACTACCTCTGAAAATGTCACAAGCAATTCTGCTGTCTAATTTGGTGAAAATAAGGAAGTTTAGAAAACAACTGTTTTTACACAGCCTTCCATATGAGGGCGTCATCAAGACCTTAATAATACCAGATGTGTACATTTAGAAATCTGTGTATTCCATACAATGAGAGGTATTTTGATCCATTATTAATAATACCATTCTGGGTACTGAGTAGTATCATTGCATATTTTATAACTGAGTACACCCATTAATCCATGCAGCTGTCTGAATCTGATCTGAACATTCTGTGGACTTTGTGGTGTCATGGAATAGGTTCACTGCCTGCTACAGGTACTGAACGCTCCAGTGCTCAGCATTGAATCAGTTCGTGTGAGGCAGCCAGAAATTCATTCCAAGATCAGACTGACTTCATTCTGTCTACATCCAAATCAGATCATGCCATGATCACAAGAACAAAACAAGCACACAAATACATCCACAGCCGTTCTTTACAATGTTACTCACTGTATGTTCTTCAGGGTCATGCAGTAAATCAGTGTCATGGCTCTCAACCAGTTGCTTCTGCTGGATTAAAAACAAGATAATTAAACAGTTAAATTTAATAACACATGCAAAGTATTTACTTCAAATATGATATTCATAAAATAGTCAGAAATCTTGATCCGTAAAAAGCAACAAAGCATGTTAGCACTAATCAGTCCTTTATTAAAAAATACCTTCACTACAGGAAATGTTAAGCCACAGTGCTAAAATTAAAGCGTGTAAGGAATTTGACTTCCCACTGCATTATAACTTACT
Source organism: Duopalatinus emarginatus (assembly GCA_028565595.1). NCBI lineage: Eukaryota > Metazoa > Chordata > Actinopteri > Siluriformes > Pimelodidae > Duopalatinus > Duopalatinus emarginatus. Next base: position 7,093,978 of record JAOVVF010000004.1, read on the forward strand.
GAAGTGTGAATGCTTTAATTAAATCAAGTCCATAAATGTATCTTGGCTACAAAAAAAGTTAAGTATTAAAGATTAAGGGGAAAGTTAGGAAATAGCAGATAAAGAAAACTTATAACCATAATGACCAAACCTGCAGAAACACATATTTTTATTGAACTACATCAAGAAATACAACAATAACCTGCCTAATTCAGAGTGATTACAGCAGAGAAATGGTTTTTCCAGTTAAGCAGAGTTTCAGTCCAATCAGCCTTCACCTCCGGCATGTTTTGCCATGAATTTGCTCAGATACCTATTAGATTTTCTCATAGCTCCACTGTGCTCCACCAACATTTAGATTCTACCATTGCATAAATGATACAGAAGTCGATTAATGGTAGGAAACCAGCTGGAGCCGTTTTTGTCTTTTCTTTCTTTAAAGCTACAATTATTTTATGTATTTGCCGACATCACCAAATTCAGCTAGGATTGATCCAAAGATAATAATAGAAAGTGAGGCACAAACTGGTTTTGTAGCACATGGACAGTCGTGGAAGCACATGAGAAATTTATAAGGTTAATAAACTAGGAAACACCTGAACACTCATGCATATCTAGATTCTATATGACAGGCAAGTCAGAGGTATCAGAACATCAGCACAATAGTGTGAACATAAAGAACAAATACACCATGTGGCACAGAGTTGTCAGGAATCTGCACTTCTCTAAACCAAGTAAACATTGTAGTATGCAGAATGCCACAGAGCAAGTTTCCCCTCAGCATAATGCTTAATAAAAACTCATACCGCACCTCTTTTGAGTTCTCTGGAAGGAGCTCCATCTCATCTACAGCGTCCAAGAAGTCCTGCTCCTCATCCAGACTTCCGTCCACTAGGTCTTGAGGTATCCAGCCAGATACGCTTGTAGGCCCAGCAGCTGGCGAATCAGAGCGCTGGGCTCCGCCCCCTGCCTCTAAAACAGGGTGACTGACAGATGTGGAGGGCCTGAGGACGGGAGAATGGTGAGCTGGTTGGGACGGAGATCCAGGCACTGACGAGCTCGTCTTATGGTCCAGTGCTCTCTCTGGTCTAACCTGAGACTTGATGTGCCTTTGGCTGTTACCGCGGACGTAGTGGATCAACGGCTTGGCTCTCTGGCGCAGGTTACCCCATACTGTCTTTTTGGATCCTGGACTGGGTTCCATCCGGAGGATTTTTTCCTTGTGTGTGTGGGGGCAGGGGAAGTGATCAAGGCCTCACACACCAGAGTGATATTGACTTCAAGGCCTGTTAAAAACAACAGACATTCAGAATCAGACTAAAGCGCTACTCGTCACATAATCTTAAACCAATTACTAATTGTTATAATTTCATAATAACAAAGCCAAGCTACTGAAATGTAGCAAAAAATTATAGGCTTCCTATATAATATCATGACCAGACATCATTTTTAAAAAGTTAGCTCTTTAGCTGGTCGGATTTAAAGTTAGCTAGTTTGCTAGCTTAGCACACAGTTTCTGGTAAACTTTAAAAGTGTAAAGGGGTTAAAAAAAAGGGTAAAAATGTACACAAACCTTTTAAGCAATCAACCTATTTTGCAACGTCCCCAATAAAAGTATACTCATACATAGTGTACTCATGTCTATCATTTTTCCTTACATAAATGTTAAGTCTCTGTTTTAGCATCCTTCAAAAACAACAACACATCTTTAAATAAGAAACGCCTCTGAGGTACACCAATATGCCACAGTACCACAATATAGATGTTACCACACTATATCATAAATAAATGTGAACCGCTAAAGTAAAACACATTGCATTACTCATGCAAGTGCTGAAATTAGCTAACAGAGCTAGCTTTGCTAAGCCAGTGGACACACTGCGTTTAGAAACCTGTACAACAAAAGCAGGGTTTTCGTTTACTTAGTGAACGTTGCTCTTATATTAAATGGTATCAAATTTTACCTCAAGAGCAAAAGAGTGTATTTTGTGCATCAGGGTGCATGATGCCTTCACTTCAGTACTTTATGTAATGTTATCATTAAAGAGAACAAGCATTGCCACAATATAGACATTCTATATTTGTTATTTTTCTTAATATTTTTCTAAATATTTACATTTACATTTATGGCATTTGGCAGACGCTCTTATCCAGAGCGACTTACAATGTTACCGGTATTACAGGTAGGCCAACATAGTGTTAGGAGTCTTGCCCAAGGGCCCTTATTGGTGTAGCACAGACTGGCTGTCCAGACCGGGAATCAAACCCAGGTCTCTCACATGGGAGCCAATGATGTTACTACTGTACCACACCAACCACAATATTGTACATTTTGTAATTATTTTCTAATTATTTGCTTGGCTATGTATTTAGATTTCTACTTTTATAACTAAAATTTACTCATTCTAAATTGTATTCTAAATTTACTTATGTGGACAGATCGTCCAAAGCATTTGAGTGCAGGTTGTACCATGTATGACTATGTATGTGACAAATAAAACTTGAAACTTAAAAATCAAATAATATTTTTCATGGCCTCAATCGAGGATCTTTTAAAAAAGCACATGCTGTGACTGTAGTTTACATTATGGACAAAAAATATAGAATGACTATTGCATTTCACAGTTTATCTAGCTTCAAGCAAAGACCCTGCAACACCACAAAAAAACCCCACATATTTTTATTTTAAATAGCTGCTCTGTGTGTTGACAGTGTCTGGTGTGAAGGACACTCTGATGAACATGACGCACAACAGCATGATGCAGCAGCCTGCTCTAAAATGGGCTAAAGAGAGGATGAGCTCTAAACTTTAATAAAACTTTAACGGAACTGTAATTATTAAATTAAACTATTCTATAATTCCGTTGTGTGTGTGTGTGTGTGTGTGTGAGTGTTTACATACCCATATATATAGGTATATAGATCTTGAGATGAACATAATATAAAAACTTAAGAGCCTTGACCTTAATGACATGCTGACTGTACTCCAGAACTCCAGAACACAAATTCGCACAATTGCACTCCAAAAGCTAGTGGAAAGTCTATCCAAAAGAGTTGAGGATACTCTAACAGTAAACATATGGGCAAGGACATGTGATGATGAGGTGTCCATAAACTTTTGGCTATGTCTTGTATTCAGTTTGTTTTTATTTGCATTTTCATTAGGCTTTTAATGATAGTGTAAACTATTATAATAATATAAATAATAATAATAATAATAATAATAACAACAATAATAATAATCATTATTATTATTGTTATTATTATTCGTAGTATTATTACTATTTTTCTTTTTCTACTTATTATTAGTATTTCATGATACTATTATAGCACAGTAGCACAGTAGAAAATATTGTGATATATCACATCTCAGCTCATATCACCCACTCGCCCCATTTTAAAGTAGCCTGATTTTCGCTTTAAGCCAAATCTGCTGTTTCCTGGTTTAAGCATGTTTACGGCAAATCCAGCCCAGTCGCCTAGAGCCAGGAATCGTTCATCTGGACTGGATTTGTCATAAACAGGACTGAACCATAAACCATAAAGCTTTAGTTTTACATGTCACGACAGGTGGTTAACAAGGTTACATAACCATACTTTGTTCCATCAGTCTCTCACTGATTTCCTTTTACTTATGAGTTTTTGGCAGTAAAAATGAAAAACAACACTGATGTCAGACAGTTCTGGCGTGTGCCAAGCAAGAAGAAACTTGATATGGGGTGGACATGGAAACGACTAAATACACAAATCTTCTACAAAGCAGTAAAAGAAAACTGCAAAAAGATTTCTGTGATTTCTTTAAATGTTGTCATCGATCAGCTATAGACCGTGTGAACATTACCCAGGGCTGCTTAAAGAAACGTGTCCCGAAACAGTCACGTCATATACGGTTGTGGTTGTGGGTGTGACATTAGTGACGTAAGCGACAGAGTTGTTACAATGGAAAAGCACTAGCAGCTTTAGTTCAGGGCTCAGTGCGAAAGTTACCTAGTGGAAAAGGGCTAATCAGTCAAACATCAGACAAGTGACTTCTATTCCTGTTCAGACATTCAGATCACAGTCTACAGTCCAATGCCATGCAGAATGACAATTTTCAGGACACATCCTGAGATAAATACCTTTAGCTTAAAGTACAGATAAATAAACTTTATTATTATAGATAATACCTAAACCTATTGAATTTGACTCATTTTTCATTATCATCCCACAGTGCTATAAATTTCTAGGCTCCTATTGCACAGTGTTATTTATATTTTATAACAGAAGATCTGACAGTGACACTACTACTGGCTATAAAGCAAATCACAGTTTTATACGCAATTCATTTACTCCATATATTTCTTTAGTAACAGCTCACTGAAGTACATTTTTAAGGTTTTAGGTTTAAGGACAAGGATTTGCACATTTCTCAGTAACATAACTTTTTTGTAGGACTGTCAAACGATTAAAATTTTTAATCACGATTAATCTCAGAATATATATAGTGAATATTTTAAAATCTATGTAAATGAATAAGGCTTTAAAGTGAAATGTTACAATTAAAATGGTGAACACATGTTATGCTAAA
>JAOVVF010000004.1:7113915-7130880 GCA_028565595.1 Duopalatinus emarginatus
AGATCATTTTGCAACTACTTTCTTATACCTACTCCATAATAATCTCACAATTAAGTAATATTAGATACATTTGCCTAGATTTAAGGTTTTTTACTTGCTAATATTTTGCCCAGCTCACAGGACCTTATTTTCTATGTGTATCTGTTTTTCTACAGGTCATCGTATTCCAGCGTTGGTGTTTTTTTGTTGTTTTTTTTAAATCATGTGAATCTGTACTTGTAGGATTAAAATAAAATACAGAAAATAAAGGCAACAGTTAAACTTCAACGCCTTTCTAAGTCAGTCTGATTTTTTTTTTTAATGAGCCATTAGCAGTGGGCAAACAAATGCCGGGGCTGCCAAAATTGCATGCCAAGTTCCCTTGGCTGAACGCAGCTCAGGTTTCCGTGTGTGTATTTTGGACTGCACTACTCCTTTATTTTTAGAGTCAACCAATTAGTAGCACTTCCTTTCGATGTGTTCGTCAACACACGACTTACAGTAAGCCATGTTGTCTACCCCTTTTGGTCACGCGTACTAACAGGCGTTACAAAATGTACATATTGATTTTGTGTACGTATTGATTTCTGCCAGATCGAGCCTTCAAAATGATCTCTTCAAAATGACGGCTCAAGAAGAGGTACAGAATCACACTTGAGGTTCTTCTGGATATTAACACACTCTTGGTCCTGTGCTAATAATTTATAGGTCTCAGGATACTGATGCCAAACTTTAACTGTTTTCCTTCTCCAAAAGAGATCAATGAAACATCCTTGTAACTAAAATTTATTGGCTTTAACAAGCATCAGCAGTGGCAGAAGAACCACAGAGAGTATTGGCTCACCAAACCGCATTTGCAAGGACAAACTGTAATGGACAAGATAATTTGCTAATAGCAAACTGAGCGAACGCTCGTGAAGGTCAGGCTGGGCAGAGAAATGCAACGACGTGATACTAGTCTGACTGACTGACTGACTGATCTTTAATTACTGAAGCATCAGGGCTAAATGGGAGGACGGACTGTGCAGAAAATATCCTGCAGCAGCAGCGAAAACAGTCGAGCCCACACACTGCAGTTCTGTCTGTCTCGTCCTGATATGTTTCTCTATGTCAGGTTTAAATTCAAGTCAGATTTCAGTGTTTTTCAATTGGTGGAGCACATGTAAATTTACAGGTGAATATTGGTCAGTAAAGGTTTGTGGTCTTAAATAACACTGCAGACAAAACAGAATTGTTAACATTTTTCAAGCAGCCAACAATGATCTAAAACTGGTGAGCAGACATTACAGTGATGACTGACTAAAATATGGATATACAGTACTTTCTGTGGCTCAGATGTTAAGGGTTTAGGCTGCTATAGAAAAAGACCTGCCGAAACCTAACACCGGTCTTGTCTTAGCCAACCTTCTGCTTCTTTAACACTATGATAAAGTTGATACGACACTGAATACATTTAACATTTTGGATAACACTTCGAATTATAGCCCGCTAAATACTGGGTAAGTACAGAGTAAGTACCTGTTAATTAATGCGTAAGATGAAATACGTACAGAGGAAGTAAGGGTTATGATAGTAGAAGTATGTGGTTATTACTGAGTATCTTTTGAACAAATAATGCACAGCATAAGTACAGAGTAAGTACCTGATAAGTAAGGTATATAAAAATGTAAGTACAGAGTAAGTAAAGGGTACGATACAAGAAATATGTGGTTATTACTAGGTATCTTACACACATTTTACAAATAAGACACGTAACTACGTTCTAAATCCATTGTACTTCTGAGCATAATTATAGATTAGAAAATCTAATTAAAAGTATGACAGTTTATGCAAATGATTATTACTGACAGAATGAGCTACTATTTTGAATACAGGCTAAACAGTGTAAAATATCTACAAAGTATGTGATGATGATTATTGTAGTAAGTCACATGTCCTGAACATATTTTAGCTAGTAATGAGTACAGCGCACCGTGAAGCTCTGCTAGTGCCGGTAATAGAAGTAGCTGACCAGGTGCTTCCCTGTTTGCGAGTCATGTTAAAGGATCTATAAGTACATTCCGAACTACAATCAATTCAAAAATAGTAGCTGCATTCCTTATTTATATAAAAAATGACAGTAATAATCACTTGCATATACTGTCATACCTTTGATTCAATTTTATAATTTTTAATTATGCTTAGAAGTACAATGGGTTTTGAACGTAGCTATGTGTTTGATACTGCTAGTATCAAAGCCTTTACTTACTCTGTACATATTTTATCATACACCTTACTTAACAGGTACTCACTCTGTACTTACCCAGTAATCATCCGGCTGTAATTTAAAGTGTTACCAACATTTTTTTTAATTTTGCAGCTTTGTGAAAGATGTAACCCTTCACCTCGACAATATCCGAGTTAGTCCGACTCTCGTGAGGCTCGTTGTACTCTGTGTACTTGAGTAAAACCTTGTCCATGTCTGTGCTGGCGTACTGGAAGAGCTTATTGGAGCTGTTGAAGATGATGAGAGCGATCTCACAGTCACACAGCACGCTCAGCTCGTACGCCTTCTTCATCAGGCCGAACTTCCTCTTAGTGAAGGTCACCTGTAGCAGAGCACAACAGGAACATAGGTGTTGTTTGGAATTGTATATAGAAAAAAAGTGTAATTCAGGAATTATAGGCGATTATAGACTATATTAATGATGTAAAATCACTTTTAAAACTCACAAGTGCCACTTTTCAAAATAAACACAAGAAACGGAACAAAACCATGTCAACTGACATGAGATTTTGATGCTGAATGACAATCAAGGACCTTAAAATATGACATAAAAAGCACAAATTATCACTCAATAATATGTAACAGATCTATTACTAGGATCAGAATTTAACCCCATTATTATTCATATACACTGATCAGCTATAACCTTAACACCACCTGTAGAGTGATGTGGTATCTGGCACTAAGACGTTAGCAACAGATCCTTTTGTGGATCTTCTGTGGGATCAGACTTTAACACCCTTTGCATATGGATGAGCCTTGGGATTCCTTGGTTCACCAGATGTCCTTCTTTGGACCAATTTCGGTAGATATTAACCACTGTATACAAGGAACACCTCATAAGTTCTGCAGTTTTGGAGATACACTGACCCAGTCACCTAACCAGCACAATTTCCTCTTTGTCAAAGTAACTGATCCGATTATCTCGTAACAATTACACCTGTCAAGAGACGGGAAATAGAGGTGGGATATATCAGTTCTCAAAGTTACTGTGTGGGAATCAGGAAAAATGGGCAAGCGTATGGATCTAAGTTACTTTGGACATAGACAAAATTGTGATGTCTAGACGACTAGGTCAGACAATTACTTTTAACTTCTAACTTGTAAACTAGCCGTGCTGATGTTCTCTCTGAGCTCTTTCAACACTACAGCAATTATGCAGGCACACCCAGTTCTTGTTCTAGACGCTAAAATTCATGTTCATTCTGCAGCGTCCTGCCCTTAGAGATAATAAGTGTGTAATGGCCTCATTAAGAGAGTCACGAGAACCCAGTTCCACTCTTCTGTTCGCGCCAGTGTGACAGAGCACAGCTGTCATGGTTGCCAGATCTCGTCATGTTCCTTGCCAATTATCACCCCTCCCGGAGGAATGCTAAACCTGCCACCACTTCAGTGCTGAGGTGCGGACGGCACAGCGCTGCACGCACGCTGTCATCTGCGCCGGGCTGGTGCAATCAAATTCATTGCGAAAGACAGGTCCACGTCATTACTTTACAAATGCACGATTTAGAGAGGAAAGCACTTTTTTTGGCCTTTCTCTAGCCGTGCAGTTTAGCTTGTTATGAATCCCTGCGCTCAGCATTTCATAACACTTCAGTGACGCTTGACTTTGCTGTCAGCACTTTGTGGCCTGCTGAGTGTAAGGTTGCAGAGGGATGATCATTTTGGGGTAATTTCCATCGAGAACATTATGGGATATTAAATACAGGATGTTGGCCAAAAATATAATTTATCAGGAATGTGTTACTACTTTGTACTGTGATATTATTTATATGCACACACTCCACGAGGCTGAACGTGTCTATCTGTATGACCGAGTGAACTGTAAATATCAATAAGGCAGATACAGATAGGCTTTTAGCTGCCAACTAGATCGTGCACAAATGTTAAATTATATCAATAACAAAGGCACAGTGCCACTGATCTGAAGCTGCAATTTTACTGAGCACCCTGCTGATATTTTTTCCCTGTTTGTTGAACTGCACAAGCTGAGCTGAAGTACATGGATCTGGCCTGACTGACCTCAATATTTCTATATATTTAATGCTTAATATACCACATACTACCTATACATTATACTTATATAAACATATATTTAGAAAAAGCAACCTGCCTAACCTGCCTCATCAACATATGGACTTCGTAAGACTTTACACATAAGTAAGCCTTGGATGCCCATGGTCCTGTTGCTGGTTCACCAGTTGTCCTTGCTGGGACTAGATAGGTATTAAGCACTGCATACTGGAAACCTCCCAAAAGACCTGCTGTTTTGAATGTGCCATGTAAACATCACAATTTGGTCATTGTCAAAGTCATTCAGATCCGGCATCAGATCCGGCATCAGACCTGACGGGCTAGCTTTTGCCCCTGTACATCCTTGGGAACCCATGAGCCTGCTGCCGGTTTTCCAGTTGTCCTTCCTCGGTCCACTTTCAGTAGGTATTAACCACTGAATACCGAGAACACAGTTTGGCCCTAATCCAAGTTGCACGGATCTGTATGAATGCCCATTTTTCCTGTTTCTAACAAGAACTGACTGTTCACTAGCTGCCTGATATATCCTGCCCTGTGACAAGTGCCACCGTAATAAGATAATTAATGTTAGTCACTTCATCTGACAGTGGTTTTGTGGTTTTAATGTTATGGCTGGTTGGTGTATACATGCACTTTTATGCACTTTTCTCTTGCTTTGTCTCCTACTTCATGCAAAAGCCTTTATGAGACTACCGAGAAGTCAGTGTGGAATGAGATCATATAATATTCATGAATATTATTAATTTCATGTAAAATTAACAGCCTTCAGACACAGAAAAGACATGACTCTTCTTCGAGCCATCTATAATGTGAGAGCCGTTTGGTTAATGAGTGCAGTCACATGGGTGAGAAAATGTCTTATGTGAAATGAGGTAACTAACTACTGTACAAAAGCATGCGAAAGCTTGAGTCAGCAAGAGTCAGTTAGTAAGTGGAGCAGGTGACTGATCGATTAATTAATTGATTGATAACTGATTAGCTGATTATGGGAGTGGGTTGGTAGGTGAGTGAATAAGTGCATAGGAAAGTGGAGTGACAGGGTGATGGAGCATGTTACTGCATGAGTAAATAAGTGCATGTTAGTAAGAGAGTGAATGTATGCATGAGGTAGTGAGTATGTGGGAGAGTGAGTGAGAGCATAAATGAGTAAGACAGAGAGTAAGGTGAGTGACAGTCATTTAGTTAGTGAGTAAGTGAGTGAAAAAAGTGGTCAAGGGGGTTAGTGAGTGAGTAAGAGGGGAGTGAGTGAGTGAGTGAGTGAGTGAGTGATTAAGTAAATGGTTAAGAAAGTGAGTGACTGAGTGGTTAAGGGATTGAGAGAGTGAGTGAGTGAGATCGTAAGTGGTTAAGGGACTAAATGAGTGGGTGAGTGGTTAAGGGATTGAGAGAGTGAGTAAGTGTTTAAGAGAATGAGATAGTGAGTAAGTGTCTTAGAGAGTGAGAGAGTGAGTAAGGGATTGAGAGCGTAAGTAAGTGTTTAAGGGAGTGAGTAAGTGTTTAAGGGAAGAGTGGGTGAGTGGTTAAGGAATTGAGAACGTAAGTAAGTGTTTAAGGGAGGGAGTGAGTGAGTGAGTAAGTGTTTAAGGGAGTGAGAGAGTGAATGGTTAAGGAATTGAGAACGTAAGTAAGTGTTTAAGGGAGTGAGTGAGTGAGTGAGTGGTTCAGTGAGAGAGGGGTTATAAGAGCGAGCGGTTCAGAGTGATGGATTGAGTGATTCAGTGAATGAATGAGTGAGTGAGAGGTTAAAGAAGTGAGTGAGTAAATGAGTGATGGAGTGATTGAGTGAGTGGTTAAGGGAGAGGGAGAGGGTGAGAGAGAAACAGAGTTGGAGACGCCTGGTCTGGGAGGTGCTTCATGTCTAAAAAAGGGCACAGTGTATATCAAGCACATAATAAACCAAACTCGAGCTCTTCCAGACAAGATAGGGTTTGTTGTGCTGGTGTGAGGGTTTATATTTAGAGCACAAGGCTGCTTGGGTGAATTCCAGCTTGGCTCTGTGGCTTCATTTTGAGTGATGGCCATCAGGGGTTAGAGAGAGAGAGAGAGAGAGAGAGAGAGAGAGAGAGAGAGAGAGAGAGAGAGAGAGAGAGAGAGAGAGAGAGACGCTATATGCCTCCTCAGACTGACTCTGACGGCTAATGAGAAATATGGAGCCGTTCGTTCCTCTAATTACTCCAACCACAGCACAGGGACAGCATGTCCAGTGAGACCCAGGACAAGAGGTGTAGTGTGTGGGTGAGCCTCCTCCCAGTTTCACACATCAGTCTGCCTTCTATACTCTTCAACCAGGCAGGAGGAAAAGAGGGGTTAGTGAGCAAGAGTATCAGGACACAGTGGTATACAGATTTGATTCCTTATTAAGAATTCCCCCAACGCATCTCTAAAGTGTCCATCAAACCGTATATGTGGAGGGATGAGAAATTAAGGGATGGTTTGTAATCAAACCAATGTTTTCTTTCGATTACCTATCAGCATAACAGCGATGCTGAAATTATTCTGTAAACGTTAGTCTTCTAGTATGTGGACTGTATACAGTCATATAGCCATGATCTTACTTGGAGACAAACCTAGCCAGCCAATCATAAACATGTGTGTTTTGTGACCTTGGTATTAACTGTCATAGTGATGCTGAGTATAAAGATAAGCAGCTCACCTGTCTGTTTCGCTCATCAAGGATGCGGGTAATCTGGATCTTCTTACGGCCCATACTCGCCACCTTGATCTTCAAAAAAAAAAATCTGTGGTTCTGTGTAATCTGGTTGTGACCGGTTTTGTCTGCTAGCGTGTCATCAGCAGAGCGTATTTTTTAATTGGGTTTATAAAAAATCCTGCAAAAAAAAAAAAAAAAAAAGTACAAAATCAGTAAAAGTACACATGACTTCTGGTGATGTAGAATGACGGTAATTATAACAAAGACATTATACAGGAGACAGAATACTGTCAACTTTAGTGTACTGGCAACACACAGGACTCCTTTTAGATGTCTAGTATCCTGTTAGTCGATTCCCATTCATAGTCATTTGAAACATAATAAGGTTTTTATTTACATTTTATACTTGTCTCTTGATTCTAACTCTAAACACTACTTAAGTCTTCTGTCTTCCTGTCCCTGATTCTTTCAAACCCGTAGTCTGTGCATTTAAATAAATAAATAAATAAATAAATAATAATAATGCTGCAAACTCTTCAAAAGCCTGTCAGAGGTGTGAACAATGCCCAGGAAATTTGAATAATCTGAATCTGGTGCCAGAAAATTGACTTAAACACGTGCGTAACCCAATTCTACATTGGTGTAACTTTTCCAACGTAAGCCATCTTTTGACTTAAGTCACCGATTCCGAATACAGGCGAGAATGCAGAGATAATGCATCCAGATCAGACACGGTGATAATGAGTCGCCAGAGAGCTTCAGCTGACGGCACGCCGGTGAATGGATCAAGTCCAAAATACTTATTAAAAAGGGAGCAGATTGATGAACTGAACTTCATCGTCGAAGCGAAATGTAGAGATCGGCTTTGCGCGTGAAAGTTTATGGTTCCTCAAACTCCCACGCGGTGTGAAAACCGAACCACGGTTTACAATAGCAGCCTTCAATGAGGACGCCAAGTTCGTCCAACAATGAGCAATACTTGCATAATCAGCGGCTCAAGCCAAGAGTGCCTACAATGTAATATGTCATTTTCCACTCAACTCGTTCAACCTCAACTAAAAAACCAGCAACATCCCACACACCGAGTCCTGCAGACGCTCCATTGTTCCACAGTAATTACCGTTCTGAGAGTCAGCAGGAGCTGCAGGAATTTACTGCACTCTGAATGTAATTGAAAATGTCAGATGAAAACACTGGGTTATATTTGGAAGTTTTAACACTTGGCGCCTGACAAATGTTTTTTCAGTCGGTGGTCTGAAACTGAACTGCGAGAGACGATCGCATCTCAGGCGTGTTAGAGTGAGCAACAGCGGCTTCTGTCTCAACCGTTTTCACACCTTCCCTCTCATCTCCTCCGTTACCAGGGCAACAGATGAGATGCCATTAAACAAGACAGCCAAGTGTGGTTAAGTATGACGGGGTGTGGCTGAAATAGAATGGAGAGATAATTAGCATATTCGCACATACATGCCATGAGTACATGCCATAAGACACTGTTTTGTGCGATAATGTACACTATTGTGGTATACCTTGAGCAGTGAGAAGTCAAACTCGGTTCAGAAAGGCGAGGAGAGGAGAGTATATGGAATTATAACAACTGTGAAGGCAGGATTTATGGTAAGCATAATTTGATGACTGCTCTGTAGATCTGTTTTTGGTCTAGGGTTACAGAAGTTACACCAATGTCACTCGGAATCATCGCTATACTGTTAAATAGGAAATGAAACAGAACCAGACAGTCATTTTAAAAGACATAAACATGTGCTCCAACAAGTTCAGGTGGGCAAATTTAGACGTGTCACAGGTGTGATTGAGGGGGTCTACGTTATCTAAACGATACATGTTCTCAAAACACAGGACCCAACATGAAAGCAGTCTCAGTATCAATCAAAAAATAAATAAATAAATAAAACCATTATAAAAATATAAAAAAATTACCATGGGTTGTTCAAGAAGACAAATCTCCGATTAAACACCTCAAGATGACCATCCAGCTAAAAAATCATTACTTTATTGGTAAGTTCCTTTTTTTAAGTGAAAAATGAAAGTGAACTATTCGCCTACTGTGCTTGCACACAGAGGAATATGACCATCGCATTTAACCCTTTCGTGCAGTGACACCCACACACTAGTGAACACCAGGGGGCAGTGAACACGCTTGCCCGGAGCGGGGGGTGGGGGTAGGGGGTTGCACGACAGCCCCAAACCACGGCGCTGGGGAGCAGGTGGAGGAGTGTATTGTTCAGTTGGGGTGCCTTGCTTAAGTCGTGTCTCGTCCTGCATGGGGGTCGAACCCGGGGCAGGTTCCCTAACCACTAGGCCACAGCTACTCAAAGGAACTCTGATTTGGTAGTAAACAAAATGTCACTTACAAGCAACACAGCCTTTCTGTAAAACACTGGCAATGAAGGAAAATGATAAAAAAATAAAAATAAATAAATTATATTGTTATAATTACATTATATTGTAATATAATATATTCAAGAGACCAAACAAGCCCTGATGCAGACAGGGCTCCTACAGCCACTGACTCTATTGTTTTGTTCAAAAAATGCTGACTGTAAGCACAGAGGTAGCTTAAATTTAATTCCAAAGAGATTTATAGACTTGTTCATTATTTTACTTAAATATTATTTTCCCCAATTATTATTATTAATATATTATTGTTTTGTGCCAACTCTATTATTTCTGTTTTGAAGGGCAGCAACTGTTAAAAACTAAGGCCAAAAACAAATGCGGAGAAAAATACAATAAAACCTTTAATTGAAAAAAAAAATGCTGATGTGATTTTATCTGCTAAAATAAATAAATGAATAATTATCATGAAAGCGTAATCTATAATCATAACATCACAATCTTTAATTGTTGCATCCCTGTTTCTAATACCAATTAACACAGCTAAAATAAAATAAAATAAAATAAAAACTCTAGCCATCGCACACTGCATGCCAAATCATCCCACACTTGGCTCTAACCTCATCTAGTTGTATTAATAAATTGACCCATTTGCAGTCCTTGCATAAGTATTTAACCTCCTCTAAACATTTCCATATTTTGTAGTGTTGCAAACTGGAACTTTATTGTACAGAATAAGGATCACACAGAAGGAATTTACATAACATACACATAATATAAAATTGGTGAAAAACAGCAACACATTTGAGTGATATACTCTGAGGAAATGATCCACACAGTGAAGCACGGTGGTGGTAGCATCACGCTCTTAAGCTCTACCCTTGTCCTCTTGTTCGGTTCTCTGACTAATAACCTGGTCACTGTCAATTGACAATTTGTGCCACGTTTTTTACGTTTTATAATAATGGATCCTGTGGTGCTCTGTGTAAAAGCTCAAAGTAAAAAGAGTCAACGGCCTTGTCCTGGACTTTTTGATTCAGTCACATAACAGAGTGGAAGGTGTTCAGAAATGTGGATTTAAGACTGTTTAGTGAAGCAGGAAAACAAACAAATTGGAAAATAAGAAAACAAGGTGCATGTAAGCATGAAAGCACACAGACGGGCAGGAAGAACATGACAATGAACACAGTGTAAAAGACTTAAATGTTAGTGCTCATTAACATAAACTGTGAAAAGGTGCAAACAGGCTGTAATATCAGGTACAAACCTAGCCTAAGAAATTGGAAGGTAGACGTATTTGCTAAAAGTGACTTGGATCATGATACAGACCTGTTTTAAACACTTCTGCTGATACTGTATGACACACTATGACACACAGTCTTTATCAAAATGACAAATCTGTAATGATTTAGTCAAGCGTTTTGCACATTATTCTTCCCTCAGTCTTGTAGATTAGCTTCATTAGCTCCAGTTATAACAAAAAGAGGCAAATAGAAATAGTCGTTTTCAGTGTAATTTGTATGTAGTATTTTATATTCTCACAAGCAAATTCATGCACTTGTTCAAGCTGTGTGTGAATTCCTGCCACGGTGTGAACAGCAACCACAGCCACAGGCGTAATTCACACCTCGCATGCTGTCATTTAGAGAAAAAAAAAAAAAAACAAACAACCATGTGCTTCACAATCTGTTAATAAGCTCGCAAGTGTGCTGGTCTGGGAATCTGTATCTCTCTTTAACATGTGCCACCAGGCTGTTAGTCATCTAAAGGTCTAGGTATTAGAAAATTTCAGATCTAGCCTGAGATGAAGCGACAGCAAGTGACGGCATTTTAGCACGCAGCTTGTGATCTTGTCATAGCTGACGCGTAAATGTAACACCTTTCCTATGTGTCTGTTAGCAGTAACTGAGGGGTGTGATGGAATTTCATTTTGCCTACATTATACCTGTTTATTTTTTAACCCTAAGTCACTAATTACAAACCAGTAACTGTTTTTTTTCCATATCACATGAACGATACGGTGAAGTCTAGCATGTGATTTCTCTATCTTTTCAAACCGCTCCTGTTACATCACACACAGGGAGGAAACCCCTCATCCGTGCATCTGTCCACCTGGATTTCCTCTTTAATTTAGACTTTTCCATATCCCACCCTCATTAGACCCCCCGCTCTATCATACCGAAGCTACCAATCACTAAAGGCAAATGCTGTCACATGCTTCCTCCGAGACACATGCAAGCAGCCGTCGCTTCTTCTTGTGCTGCTTGGTCGGTCATGCAACTGTGGTTATAACACATGAGCTGGAAAGCGCTCCCACCTATTCTGTATGCATGAGCACACAGATAGTTATAACTGATTAGTGTCTCTGTGATTGACAGGAAAGAGACAGGATAATACCTGGATTCAAATTTGCAAACACACTTCCCCTCTGTGCCACTCAGAAGCCCAGAAATGGCCACTAAGACCTCTATGAAAGAGAGGTGTTATTTCTGACCACAGTCACTATATATAAAGCCTAACACTGTAAGAGAAGATGTATAGCTCCTTGTAACTAAGCGATACATTCCTCACTGCATTAGTCTGAGTAAAAGGACATCAGACGGGTCACATGGGAAGGACAACGGCCGTGCAAAAGCAAATCATGTGATCCGAGTAGCACGTTCTTTAAACAAAACTGATCCGATACAACTACAACGAGCTTATCAGAAGCCACACGTCCTGATTACATCCCATTCCTTGTCATATCAGCAGTCCAGGGTCGATTAGTTTTTATATCTTGCAGCGCAGTTTATTTACACAGCTACACGAGGGAGGTGTAATCTCATACACATTCAGCTCATAAACACACTCGTGGGCTTTTGGGGGGAAAAATGGATGCAGCATGCCTGAGCACACTGACGACTGTATGCTGAATTAACCACAGTTAACCATCTCTATGAAGTGGCTGTGCTTTTTCTAAAAATGGACCAACGCTCTAAATTCTGCACCAGTCTGAGTTGGCACACTCAAACAAACCGCATCGCTTCAGAAAGAGGCGTTTAGGAGAAGTTTGGAGAGTTTAGTTATGGCACAGAATCTATACACAGTGAATACACAGTTTATTTCTAGCTCACCAGGACTAGTCTGCAAGGATGCATGCTTTCTCCAAGAGACACGATTCCATCAAATCCCTCCGATATCACAAACTAGCTGAACCTGAGCTCCTAAAAATCTAATGGACGTATCATACAACGTCATTTTTTTTTACTGCTAATATTCACTCATTCGCAGATGCACCATACAGGCTATACAATTCACTTAAAATCTACTTCACAATGATTTCTTCTACTTCATGTCTTTAGGACTTTTGTGTGTCTGACCTTGCTGAAATATTATTTATAAACAGGAAGATGAAGCTCAGATTTGTATATCTGCCAGCGTCTACCCTCGTAGTTATGCCGTCATAGAGCATAGAGCTGCTCTTTGCACAATTTCTCTAACCCCTACCTAATATTCTGTATTCTCTTCTCTGCCCTCACTCTTCATCTTCCATTTGGTGGAGCTAGACGTGATACAGCCGAGGCACCAGGAGACACTAGTGATTCCTGACCCCCTATATCAGCTTGGAGTCTTATCAACTGTGCATCGCTCACTGCAGCTAAGATGAACCCACATAGACAGTCTAAAAGATCACCATAATGGGCAAATATAGAAACCATGAATTTCGCTTAGACTATAACTGATATAAACAGTCACCGCAGGATAACTATGACTGAACAGTTTCACTCCTAATCAGTCAATCAGTGTATATCAGTGAACAATAAATCAGACGTCATGTAATAAACTATAATGAATTTCCTGGTTATACACTTGCAGTTTTTTTTATAGCAGGGTATTATTAATATTCACACTATCTGTGTCACCCAAATGTGGGTGGGTTCCCTTTTGAGTCTGGTTCCTCTCAGGGTTTCTTCATCAGGGAATATTTCCATGCCAATATCTCAGCCGGCTTGTTCTTTAGAGATTTATATAACGTTTATAAATGTATAATCCTGATCCTATAATTCCTATGTTTATTGTTTAAAGCACTTTTCAAATAAAATTAAATTCAATTCAGTTTTTGGTCAGTTTAAAACAAAACTCTATACATCATACACAGATTACTGACTTGGTCATAAATTATTTATTTATTTATTCATTTATTAACTTGACTATGGATGTAACATAATCTTATTTTAGGCTATACAGTTAATACAGTTAACACACATGCTCAGAGAGGAGGCCAGCCCTACCCACGGTGCCCAAGGAGCAGTCGGGGGTTGGGTGCCTTGTGCAAAGGCACTTCAGTCATGTCTTATCAATGTCTTGGAGGATTGAACGCACAGCCTAGCTGTCACAAGGACGGTTCCCTAACCTCGAGCCAAGGCTGCCAGCTTAAGCTCGTTTCTGATTGGCTGGCGAATGCAAAACATATCACATATGTGACATATCACATCAAATTACCTGATAGTACTGATATGCCATACTGTGTAAATTCTATACAAATAACTGAAAATAATTTAACCATTCAACAGTTCATATAGTTAGATAAAAAAATGTTTAAAAAATACTTTATCTTTTTTTTATACTTTATATTTTTTATACCGTTTTATAGTTACATTTATTTTATTTTATTAACTTTACATATGTATGGTCTGTTAAAATTATTAATGAAGATAATATATGCATATAATCTATTTTTATAATTATAGTATAATCTAATTAGCTATAGTATAATCTAAAGCTATATAATTACAGCTAATTATGGTTAATTACAGTTAATTATAATTTTACATACATACTTTACATAAAGTTGCAGAAAAACAACTACAAATTATTAGTTACACTAAATGTAAAGTTTGGGACCAAAGTTTACAACCTCTGTAAAGTTTGGATCAATGCAGCTCAGTGTAGTTCTGTACATAGAGTGAGTAGACGTCACTCTTCTTGACAGAAGTGGAGGGAAAGCCATGCCTCAAGCACAAGAACAGGCTGTAATATGTTGTCTTGGCTGGCTGTGGCACACCGAAGACTTAAACTCTCAAATCTCCAGACAATAATACAAACTTTTATTCATATACCAATCAGCCACACCATTACAACTGGCTGACTAAACACCTCTGACCCATCGAGGCAAAACCTGCGAAGGTATTAAAATGAGACAATCAATGGTATTCACGTCAGCTGTGGTGGTTTTAATGTTATGGCTGATTGGTATATGTATACCAGACAGGAGCTCTGTTGGTGCACATGTTTATTAATAAAGAGATCACTGTACATAAGAATCTACCAAAACAAAGCTCTATACTTCACCATGAACAAAACATATGTTAATTTGGCATGACGGGACATCAGTGAGTCATGACTGAATCGAGCGCCTCCGCTGGTGAGCACACGTCTGTCCTTTGTCGTAAATCATACTTTTACTTTGATCCATTATAAACGAAACGGCTCCCTCCTGCTCCTGCATGGCAGCCTCATGCTAGGCCTCTCTGACTAATTAGGCCTAGTGCGAGTGTTTTCCACTATAAGTGGCGAATGACAAAGCAACGCTCAGAAATGATTAAAAACATCTGGGCTTAATTTGAAAGGCGGGAAAAACAGCCTTCCTTACAGCCTTCAGAAATTCCATATTATTTACACATTTTCCAAGAATGAATAAAGAACACCTGCATATCTATTTAATCCTGTACAATACAACACGGTTTAACTGCTGTATAACCTTTTATTAGTGCGGCACAAAGAGCTTTCCTCTCGTCGAAGAGGCTGAGCTCACGACCGAACGGAGTCACGCTGCCCTGAGCCGGTCACTTCTCGTGTGTTTAGAATAGAGCACCATATGCTGGCTGTTTCAATTACATTTTCACTAATGTTCCTTCATTGGTCTCTGTCTTTCTCGGGCGCTTTTCTAGCAGAGCTGAAACAGATGTCAGGATTGAGACGAGAGACTACACTCACAACAGCGGCAGCACTTCAGCACAAACTAAGGCATGTCCGGTGATATGTACATTACCATCTGACCAACATAACCAAAATAAATAAATAAATAAAAATCACCAAATGTAATGTTATATGGAGAGAAATGCAACAGACACCAAGTACTTTGGATCACTAACATGCTGTAGGGCTTTCGGTTATGTCCCTTTTGGAGAAATATTATCCGAAGAATCATAGTAGCCCAGGATTTTAGACATGTCCATACCCCACCAATTAGACCCTATCATATAACAGCTAACAACCAGGAAAGGGCGAAAATGATCACATGCTTCCCTCCTCTTGAAACAACCAGCCACTGCTTGCTTATTCATCATCCAGGGGTGGTATAACACACTAGGAGGAACACGCTCCCACCCACTTCTGTATGCATGAGCTCACAGATGCTCATGATTGGATGATGACAGGAAAGAGACTATATGCCACCCTTCCCTCACCGACAGCGTGACCAATTCCTGCTCTCTGGTCTCATGGCTACGGATGGCTGCGGCATCACCTGGGATTCGAAATCAGAACCCGTATTTCTACAGGTCTATGAAACCTGAACAGACAGCGTATCAATGACGAATCATAAGGTCACATGCACATACACAAGGTAGCTTTCTGAGTGTCATTAGCACCGCTTGGCCCTTTTTGAATATTTACTTGATGTACAAAATAGAGAATTTTAACACGGTTCTTCGCCGGTCCACCCTCCACTGATGCCTCGTACAGATTTATGGGCCAGCTTGTATATCAGTCAGGCTATAATGCTCATTATCATTGCACTTTAAAGGCATTTTCAGCACATCTAGTGCATCTGTAGCACATTAGCAATTACTGTGACATGTTTTGCTGCACTGAGAAAAGAACAAAAAAATCCCCTTACGAGCATTACGAACATAGCAGCGTGCTTCTGATCTCAAACGGATAAACGCGTTTCTTTCAGCATTGCTCCAGTGTTGTTGGAAAGATACCCCACACACACACACTCACACACACACACTCAGACTCCAGATTTGACTAAAAAAAACAGGAACACTGCATGTCTGTCAATGTCTGTCATGCTTACCATGAGCCTTAACACTGTTCTTAACATGACCTTTGAGGTTTCTTTTCGCAGAGCAGATCAAGAGATGGTCTCGTAATAAGGAATCTAACCCCTTGGCAGAAGGAACCTCATTTACAATTTTCAAAATGGCATCCGAGGACACACAGGGGTCCATGAAGCATAACCAGAATAGTTCATGATTTTAAAATGGTATTATATTAGTAAATTTCAAGCAGTGGATTGTATTAGTCACGTCTCGAGGTTGATGTATTGGAAGCAGAAAGTGTAAGAATGTGAACAACTGAACGGTGATTAGACAAACAGGTCTAACAGAGATTTCCCAGTATGCAGTTACTAGTATTTATCAAAAGTGGTCCAAGAAAGGACAACCGGTGAACTGGAAAAAGGATCATGGTAGCCCGAGACTTAGTGATGTGTGTGGGGAGCAAAGGCTGGCCATGTGGTCTGACCCAATAGAAAGATCTGTTGCTAATTTCTTGGTGCCACAGATACCACAGCACAGCATGGTGGTTGGTGTGGTACAATGATAAAATCATTGGTTTCCCATGTGAGAGACCTGGGTTCGATTCCTGGTCTGGGCAGCCAGTCTGTGCTACACCAATAAGGCTCCTTGGGCAA
>JAOVVF010000004.1:7130980-7150050 GCA_028565595.1 Duopalatinus emarginatus
TGGCCTACCTGTAATACCAGTAACCCTGTAAGTCGCTCTGGATAAGAGCGTCTGCCAAATGCTGTAAATGTAAATGTTCAGAGGTCTTGTGGAGTCCATGCCTTGATGGGTCAGAGCTGTTCAGTTCGGTTTTAATGTTATGGATGATCGGTGTAGTTATGTAGAATAGATTTAATTCAATGCTGACATAAATAATGTCAACTTTTACTAAACCTGAACAATTTTAATAAATGTGATCTAAACAAAACGTCTATAAAATTGTAAAAGTAATTTTAGAATTTAGATTAGATTAATAATAAGCCTCATATGTGAATAGTTATAATGTGTAATATCTGAATTATATTTTTGCACTTTTATTCTGTATATCATAGGATTATTTACATCACACTATCTGTGTCACCCAGATAAAAATGAGCTCCCTTTTGTGTCTGGTTCCTTTCAAGGTTTCTTCCTCGTCTTCTTGGGCAGCCACTCTTGCTCCCGGTTTGCTCATCAGGGATAAAATTTATGTAAATGTATAATCCAGATGCAATATTTCTCTAAAGCTGCTTTGGTACAGTGCATGTTGTTAAAAGCGCTACACAAATAAAATGTAAGAAATTAATTATTTTATAACTTTGTTCAGAAAATAAATCCATGTGTGGGGCTGTGGATTTAAAGTCTTTATGTCTTTATGGTCTATTTCACTGGAACTAGCTGTTAAGTTCTCTATCAAGTAAAAGAATTACATAGAACCCAATTTTACCACGCTTATGAATTTTAAACAGTACATTAATTATTATGTTGCTTCATCTTAAGCCATCATCGTTATTGTTTCTGTGGTTGTTTTTAAGAAATCTGATCAAATCAGTTCTGCTCCTGAGGTCTGCACTGATTTTAGCCTCCAGAGACTCATCAAAAAAACTTTATTTGAGCTAATAAAGTCATGGAGCAGTTTTAAGATGGATCAGGAATGCTGCGTTGCGTTCTCATGTCATATGTTTATTGCTGACCTGAGCCAACTACAGTAATTTTATTGAGGTTTTTTTAGTCATTAATAAGTATATTAATAAGAATAAAGATAAAGGAAGTTAAACTGAATGCATCTTAAAGAAAGGAATGCAGATCAAAGATATTCCTACACCATCTGACCACTTCAGACTTTACCAAAAATTGTTTGATTTGGCAACGTAATTATAACTTATCCTCTGGATTTTACTGGATTACTGGATTACTGTTTCCTTCCAGTTGAAATTTGTACCTCTTTGCACTGAGAAGCCTCCTTTTCATGTTAAGGCTGAGTAAATAAAGCTGCAGGCTCCCTACTGCGAGCACAACCATAAACGCAACTGTGGGCTCTCTCTCTCTCTCTCTCCCATACACACAGCCTCCTCCAACCCCCACAATCTCTCTGTATGAACTCGCACAGTTTTTTCTCGAAGAGTGAGAAGCACATCCAGATTAAAAAAAAATCCGAGCAGTGATCAAATCAAATAGCTAACAATAGCTTAAAAATCAAACTATTCGGGTCGAGCAATGCATTATTTCCTGATAGCATGATAAGAATGATGTGAGTAAACTATTAGACAGCATTTCCTGTCCATAATGCTCTACTGGATTCATGCAGTCTGTCCTCCATATACCAAATATTGAACACATGTAATTAAATAAGATGAAACCTAAGTTATACATGATGGGGAGATGATGTTAAACTGGCTTCAATAAACAATATGGCGAACCTGATGATAAACATGCTGCGAGATTGGTGCTTGTGATTGGTCATTATGCATGGACTAAGATGGGCTTGAAATGCAATCTGAATCAGAAAATTTATAAGCGATACCTGCAGTACCGGAGCACTTGCATATGATGGTCAATATGAAACTGCAGGGAGCATGCAATCTTCTGAGCTCATGAAGGTACACTATGTGTGAAGATTAAAGACGTAAAGACTTCACTATGACATCTTGTATTCTCATTGAAAATCCTGTGTCAAACTGGAAAACTACAAGATTATCGCTTGGGGATTTGTGATCATTTAGCCACAAGAGCATTAGTGAGGTCAGGCCAGGTGGTCTGGGGTGCAGACGGTGTTCAGGGTTCATGTGGGGTTGAGGTCAGGGCTCTGTGCAGGAAGGACACGTGAGTTTATCTCGTTTTGTGCACATTAGCACTGTCATGCTTGAACAAGTTTGGGCCTCTTGGTTCCAGTAAAAGGAAATTGGAATCCTACAGCATCTGAAGACTAGGCAAGATGATCATATGTTTCTGATTTTGGGGCAAAAGTCTAAGGAAGACACATGTCTGCCTGTCAGTCTGTCTGATCTATCTATCTATCTATCTGTCTGTCTGTCTGTCTGTCTGTCTGTCTGATCTATCTGTCTGTCTGTCTGTCTGCCTCCCAACTATCTATCTATCTATCTATCTATCTATCTATCTATCTATCTATCTATCTATCTATCTATCTGCCTCCCAACTATCTATCTATCTGTCTGTCTGTCTGTCTGTCTATCTATCTATCTGTCTGTCTGTCTGTCTGCCTCCATATCTATCTATCTATCTATCTATCTATCTATCTATCTATCTATCTATCTATCTATCTATCGTGAAAATGACCATGTTCACATTTGCAACACAGTATACTGTACCTTACTGGTCCCATTTCCCTGTATTTATTGTAATGTCTTGTGAGATTGCACATGCTCTTTACGTTGTATTGTGTAGTTTATTGTTCTGTGTAGCACCTTGGTCCTGGATGAACGTTGTTTTGTTTCACTGTGTACTGTACACCACTGTATATCGCTGAAATAACAATAAAATCCACTCGACTTGACTTCAAGTCGCGGTTAAGCGTCTATATACATTTTGACATATAGTGTACAAAGTTTCATCATCCTGCTGCCATCACAGATGTCCTCTCCACTTTAAGTATGCTTAGGCCGTGTGGTTTTTGTAATCTGTCTTTTTTGTGTAATTCATACTTTGTTTGAACAAATTGTGTTTAGTCTATCAATAACAATGTTTGCATTCATTACACCCACGAGCGTGTTTCCCTCTGCTCCTCCTCAAGCACTGATGGTGATGTTTAGTGAAGGCAGCCGAAGCCCCAGTGCACATGAAATCTACAGTACATTCACTCGCAATCAGCTGACATGACATGTGACTGCATGAATCTACGATCATTTTGTGTATTTTTATGACAGATGTTCCTGTGTTCGTGTCCACTCTAAGTGGGGAATGACTAAATTTATACAATAAAGTCAGTCAGTCAGTCAGTCAGTGTCTTATCCACATCGTCTGTAAGGATCGCGATTTGTCTGGAGCCCACCTGGAATCACTAAGCCCACATATACACACACACACCTTCACTCACACACTCATACCTAGGGGCAATTTAGCAGATCCAGTTAGCCTACCATGTGGGTTTTTTGGGGAGGCGGGAGGTAACCGGAGCACTCAGTGAAAACCCACGCAGGCCATGTCCTCACAGACTGAGACTGCAGTGAGGCTCTACACTTATAAAGGAAATTACTCTGTCAAATGATGAATGTCATCAATATTACATTATACACCAGAACATTACATTATCAGCCATAGCATTAAAACCACCTGCCTGAACAGTGACCAAAACACCTGTCGAAGGCTTGGACTCCGCAAGACTACTGAAGGTGTGCTGTGGTATCGGGCACCAAGACCCTAGCAACAGATCCTTCAGTGGATATTCTGTGTGATTGGACCAGACAGGCTAGCCTTCTTCCCACATGCACATCAGTGAGCCTTTGACCCTGCTGCCGGTTCACCAGTTCCAGTCTTTCCTTGGGCCACATTTGGTAGGTTATAGCTACTGCATACCAGGAACAATCGGTAAGACCTGCTGTTTTGGAGATGCAGTCATGTGGACATCACAGTTTGGTCCAACACTTGTCCATTTTTCCTTTTTCCAATACGTCAACTTTGAGAACTGACTGTTCACTAGCTGCCTAATATGTAGGGGCAACTAGAATAATATTATTTATTTAATTCACCTGCCAGTGGTTTTTATGTTATGACTGATTGTTATGGCTAGCACCATTCGCACTTCTTAATGAATTACTCCGGTAATGTAACTCTGCCATGCCACGTGTCATAACCTGGTGCACTTCTGACCCTCTTAGGTCAAAGGTCTCAGTACAGGCTATTAGCAGAGTCAATAGGATTGGGCTAAGGAAGAGGATTAGTGAATGACAATGAGATCAGGACTGAGCTACAGTCTGCACAAGGTCAAAAGAGTGATGGCCCAGAACCATGTCATCTGAATGAAGTAAGTGTAATATTTCAGGAGCTGCTTGCAGTGGAATTAATTATAAAGTGCTCTTTAAAAAAATAAAACTTCAAAGCTGTGATGATCCTCTTAGTTGAAAATCTGGCTGGTATTAAACCAGATTTAAGTCGTAACTTTAAGAGATCACCTTAATTATTAAATAAATTAGGTACACAGAATATCTCTATATTTTTAATCACTGTTAAAGAGAACAGTATGTACTAGCTTTCTGTCCATGTTCTCCCAGTGTCCATGTGGGTCTCCTCTGGGTTCTCCGGTTTCCTCCTAC
This sequence comes from Duopalatinus emarginatus, assembly GCA_028565595.1. NCBI lineage: Eukaryota > Metazoa > Chordata > Actinopteri > Siluriformes > Pimelodidae > Duopalatinus > Duopalatinus emarginatus. The sequence goes on from JAOVVF010000004.1 coordinate 7,135,549, forward strand.
CTCCCCAAAAACATGCCAGAGGTCTGATTAGAGACCATGCATTATTCCAGAGTAACCCGAGCCCGGGGTTGAACCAGGGACCCTGGAGTTATGAAGCAGCAACACGACGCCTGTGTCACCCAGATACCAAACATGTCATGGCAACCTGACAATATTAAAAGTATTTGTTTGTTTGTTTATTTATTTATTTACTTACTTACTTTCTTAAATTATCCCATGTCAACCCAACGAGTCTGCATTTTTTAATAAGACTATTTTACTAAAGAAGCCTTTTATGGTCATGTAGAAGCACAAAACTGTAGCTTCTCCACCACAATGTAGCCAAACTGCTTTTGGATCCCCTACTACAACACAGTGCCTTGAGCAGCTCCAAACGCTCAAACCTCTGAAGTGTTTATTCATTTCCATTAGTTTCTCCTACAGTCATGTTCTGATAAAAGACCCGTTTGAGTCCAAGCATGTCTCCCTGTATATACATATCCATTACAAACGGAAACTGGATCTGACGGTAATCTGACAGCCGAAAAACACGGATATATACCACATCAAGGAATTATGCAAAAGAAGACGAGGGAGTGCTATTTCTTGTTTAATATCAAAACCTATCATTTCCTGTCAGTAGAAAAAAAAAATCAGATTTTTGCAGTGTGAAAGTGCCAAAGGAGCCTGAGCTTTAGACCCCTTTCAGGTTCTTTAAGTCGTACTAAGCACCGGTTTTAGGCAGAGCTCCCTGGTTATAAAGTGCAAAGCGTTTTCAGGTTTGCGCCAGGGCTCGGTGCCAGACCTCGATCCCTCGGGTTCGGACGCCAGCACTGGATCTTAACAGTAAGGGCAGTAAAGCCCACTCAGGTCGCCTTCCAGATCTAATACACAGCTTGATTTGGCAAGCACAGAGGTTTCTATTTCCAATCCACAAAAGCCGGCTTCATACGACTACAGGAAGGCAGATTGAGGAGCTAATATTTGGAGACAATTTTATTTGATTTCTGTGTTTATTGAGTGTAGTTTTTGACTCGCGGGGAACCTAATTAGCATCAAAAGTGCGGAGCGGCGGTCAGACAGGAGGCAGCCAGAGAGTTTGGTTTCAGAGCTGAAGAGGCAACATGAGGCGAGAGGGAGGGGAGAGAAGGTTTAAATTCAGAGCTGAATTAAGTCCTAAAGCGGCGTGTGTGTGTCTAAATAATATCAAATGCTATAAAAAAAATACATATCTCAATGTATAACAAACATGGATAAAGATAGCGATAGTGGTAATATTCGGCTCTGTGTGTCATACAACAGTAGTAGCTCAATAAGTCTCAGAGCTACCAGCTGAGCCCACCATTGGGCCCTTGAGCAAGAAACGTAACCTTCAATGTTTCAGAGTCTGGACTGAATTCGTACTTACTTATAATTCAATTTCGCCAAACGGTATTTGGCAGATATGTAAATGTACAATTGCACATTCAAACGTTTTTCCTTTTTTAACACTACAATAAGCACATTCATTTGAACCTCTCTCCAGTTCACAGCTTATTTATATCTTTTTAAATGTAGCGCTCTAATTCTGGTTTTGTGTTGTTTTTCTTTTTTGGAAACACTTTCCTCAGTGTTACCCCCAAATGCACTACTTAGTCCTTACAGATGAAAAATGTTGATCCCATGAGAAAATACTTTTCCCTGGATAAAATGGATATCATGTGACGGTTTAATTTTATTTCACTGACTGAATGTTCATGTTGTCTGAAATGTTTATCATCTACAAATGACAAAAATCACACAGAGGATTAAGTGTCCGGTCTGACTTGCTTACAGTATGTATTTCAGTATAGTAGGAATTAGACATTGACGGTAACATGGCAGTAAATCCGAGTTATCTAATGCTAGAATCAGACTACACAAATTACGCCTGATTTTGACACGATTTTTTTAGAATCCGACAAATACGACCAGTGTCGGATGTGAATATTTGTGTCGTGATTGAGGAACGGGACATGCTGGGGCAGGTGCAGGCTTGTGGTTCAGGAATCACCAGCCTTAGGACCAAAAGGTCCAAGAGTCAATCCCCACAACCGACAAGACTCAAGTGCCCTTGAGCAAGACACCTACCCCCCAACTGCTCCTTGGGCACTTTGGATAGGTGCTGCCCACCATTCTGGGTACATATGCTTACTGCCCCCTAGTGTGTGTTTGAACGGATGGGTCAAATGTGGAGGTTATTTCACCTGCACAGTGGTCAAAAGAGTCGTTCACATGATCTGAGAAAAGTGATATGGTGTCTGTAACACCTCATGACACACTGACGATAAGTCAGAACTTTCCTCCTAGTATGACATCTCCTACTCCTATGTTCCTTGTCCCTGATGACCTCTGATCTTGTGCAAGAATGTGAACGATGACGTTACAACTTGTAGTGTTGCGAGTCCCACAACTGACACACTGCAAAAATCCATGGCATTGTTATTGCCTGATCTGACAAAAATGTTATGTAATCAGATGTTTAGTTACTTTAGGATACTGACCTAATAATAAGAATACTACACATGAAAATCTCCTGCCTGAAGCTAAAAGCTATTACAGAATCTATAACATGTCTATGAACAATTTTATCACAAACAAATACAGTAAAATCTTACCAAGGATTGTCCGTCAGGTTGGACTGAAAGTCGAAGTGACGGTGCAGTGATCTGCCTTCCTTTGTCTTCCAGAAACCAATCTTGAAGCAAATAATAAGAAAGAGAAAATATTCTTAAATATTTAAGAACGACACTCTTTATCCTTTTATAGCTACATGTTACATACACAACATCCTTCAGTCCAGGTAGTTCCTATTATTACACAGCAGCTATAAACAGCTTTACCTCTGATTATTACCAAGTGCTGACCCAGGAGACTCCTTCAACTATTAATGATGCTTTATTCTGTTTATTATTAGACTATCAGAGTTTAATGTGAAGCGTCTGTCAGATTATGCTGATAGTATAAAGGCTTCGTTCACTCTTTAGGAAACCAGAGAGAAAAAGAAACCCGCATTCAACAAAGCTAAACACTGACCAAAATCAATTTAATAATCATCAGTGTTGTTCACATCACTTTCCAGGAAATTAGCTTTTTATAAAGGAATAATAATATCATGGCATTATATAAAAAAGAAACACTGCATCAGAATTTAGAATTGATTTTGTCCAGTATAAGTTTACCATACAAGTAGGGACCGTGTCTAAAACGCTGCCATCTTACACACATGGAATATGGACAGAGACAACTCACAGGTATCTTTGCTAAAAATATGTCGAGGGTTGAAAATGTGAGAGATAAAATATGACGTGGCATGTTGCTATAGGAAAGTAATCAACAGCAAAGACCTGTACCAGAGCGATTTGTTATAATTTGTTTATCACTTACATTATGGCAGCTATTAACAAGTCATTTGCTTTTGAAGCTAATAAGGAAAATAAATAAATAAATAAATAAATAAATAAATAAATAAATAAACAAACAAACAAACAAATAAATAAATAAATAAATAAAATAAAATGAGCCCTTTATTGAGAAACAAGAAAACTCTTGATTGAAAGTGGCAAAAAAAAAAAAAATCTCCGACACTGGAGACTCCTTCAATACATGTTAAATAAACAAATCTTTAGACGGCATGTCACCGTGTCCATGGTATTGATTCAGCATGTTTATTTGTTTCTTATTAGCCTTAGATTAGATTCCCTGTAGACACGATAGCGTGCATTAATATCAACTGTCAGAGCTGCTATTATAAACATACAATAACACCTCCTGACCAATCAGATTTAAGATTTCAACAACACTACTGTATAACGCACAGTGTTGTGTAACTGATCATCAGCACGGCCCTAATTTTAGTCGATCGTAATGATAACGACTACACATGTACACACATGTACACAGGTACACATGTAGGTTATTAAGAAACGGTAGTGAATTTCAACTCCAGGGGTTGAGTTATACACTTGTGTTCTACTGGGCACTACCTCATGATTTAACACATGCACCGTGCTGCATGTCATTTGTGTGCAGCGGGCATCACTCAGTCTAATCAGATTGGTCCTGTGCTCTAAATCTCGAGCAGACGGCGTGAGTTTCAGCCCTAATGTAATAGACTCACGGCTATTAACCTCAGGGAGCATCAGGACTAACGAACACAGTGTACAAACACACTCAACGCTCGGGCTATTTTCAAACCACGCCAATCTAAAAAAAGATTCGGCTTGTTACTATTTTTAATTCTGGTGAAGCCAGATATAACTACATCATTAATGAGGCACGGAGCGGGTGGAGAATAAAGCATTACGGCTGCCAGATCAATGCTAGAGTCTGTGTATGCCAAGGGCTTGACAGAAACGGCAGGCACTTTAAGACATTATGACGAGACATGATATTTATCACTATATACTGAGGAGTAACATTGTGTGACATCAGGATTAAATACAGTAAGAGTACTGTACTGTATAGTACTGTACTCATGAAGTCAGTGTCATCCAACATCTTCATTTTTATACAGAGAGGTACAGTGATGTTATTAATACAGTATTGCGATACCGATATCGTATTGTCACACTGCCCAGCCCTAGTCTGATTTGTGGGAAAGTAGTTACACATTTTCACCGAATGAAGTGTCAGACTATGATATATACACAAAGCACATTTGAAGTCACTCACAGTGTTATAAATTTACCACAAGGTTCTGCTAATTCATCATGTGTCATACTGTATTATTGTACCATGGACTGATGCAACTATTAAACATGGCTAGACATAACTGTATATATATATATACATATACATATACACACACACACTAACACTTAACATTACACTAATTTTCACGTTTCATGCTCTTCAGTAATTCAGTTTGCTTGTACATTTAAAGAAGTATTAAAGTTGACTCTAATACATAATAAGTTACAGTTAATTAATAAATAATAAACCATCTACGCACAACTGTCCTACCTACCTCGATACTATCGGTAAATTATATCATGACATCGATATCACATGGACAGTATCACTCAGTCCCAGAGAGTAAAGTGGATCAAACACACAGGTCACAACTCAGTAGATCAGTAGATCAGATATAAATAAACATGGGTTTTAACCGTATCTCAGACACACAGACAGCTCAGTCAGCGCTCCGCTCAGTCTCCTTACTTACCGTGTTGTGTTGAGAAGCAGAGACACGTTAATGAGTGAAGGAGAGGGACTGAAACACGTCCTGAGCCATTCTTCAGACCGACCTCGTTCACTTCTCTTCTCAGTGTAGACTAACAAACCAAGCACTGAGGAGCTAATGCCGTGCGAGCCTCCTCCCTCCCTCTCTCTCTCTCTCTCTCTCCCCACGACTGTCTCTCTATCTCCACCCTGTCTGTCTCAGTCTCTCTCCTTCTCTCCTTTTTTCTCTCTTCCCTTGACTGTCTCTTTATCTCCACCCCCGCTCTCTCTCTTCCCCGTCTGTCTCTCCCTCTCTCCTCAACTGTCTCTCTATCTCCACCCTGTCTGTCTTAGTTTCTCTCCCTCTCTTTTTCTTTCCCTCACTCCTCGACTGTCTCTCTATCTCCACCCTGCCTGCCTTTTCTCAACCCCGTCTCTCTCTTTCTCTGTTTCTCCGTCTACCTCTCCCTCTGCCTCCTGTTTCAGATCACGCTCAGAGTCTTTGGGCACCACAGAGTTTTAAATTGTTAGCACACGCCATCAGTTGTGGCCCGATTCCAGTCGTGCGCTTGAGTGAGAACTGAAATATTCTTCGAAGGCGTGCAGGCATCTGGCGGGAATTTTCATACCCAGTACTCCATTAACTTTTACTGAGAGAACAGACCAGAAGACCTCAGAATGGACTACATTAGTACTTCCATCAGACTCCCAAACTCTATTATTGAGTAGTTATGGGTAACTGACTTGTCACTTCATTTTTATCCAGTGATTTGTGATGAAGAGTCAGTCAGTCATTCTCTTATCTGCTTAGTCCATCAGGGTCGCGGTTTGCCCAGAGCCCAGCCAGAATTGCTGGGGACAAGCCCCCTTCCAGACAGGGCACCAGTCCATCCCAGGATACCACACACATCCCCTTTCACTCACACCTAGGGGCAATTTAGTACATCCAATTCACCTAACATGTGCGTTTTTCAGGTGGGAGGAAACTACAGACCTGGCAAAAACCCACACAAACACAGAGAAAACACACCAAACTCCTCACAGAGTCCAGAGTGAGAATCGAACCCACAACCCCAGATCCCCAGAGCTGTGTAGCATACACACAGAGCTGGACTGAAAAAGGAATGCAGTTTTTAAATAGCCAGACTTCATGTCATCCTTCTTTCTGTACATATTTTACATTAGAGTAAATAAAACCCTTTAGTGGACTTAAGATTAAATGAACATTAAAAAGTGCCCACGTTTCCGATAACACCAAACACTGACCATGAAACCTGCCTTGGCTGATCGACTATATACAAGCTAACTGTTTGTCTTGAGCTATCCTGGTACAAGGCTAAAATACACCCTGAACGGGCATGTGCATACTTCACACACTCACATCCACTAATACGTCTACCTGCAGGTTATAGAGTTATGAGACGAAACTGGAGAACCCTGAGGGAACTGACATGGACATGCAGAGAACATACACAACCCCTGCCAGTAACCTGAGCTCAGGATCGAATCATTACCCCAGAGCTAGACAGAAGCACTATCTAAGGCCAAGAGATCTGTGTACAAATTTGATATTCCATTAAATTATTTAATTTATTAATTCTGGTAATTTATTCAGTCAATAGAAGCCGGAGCATATCACAAGAACACTGGGTGGGAATATATCTGGGACAGCGTAGAGCCAGGCTAGAGCTAATGTAGGGCCTGTCTACCAGATTGTTTTGGGAAGTGGGAGAAAATGAAGGCCCACGTGGACACGGGACTCTCTGAGTATTCCGAGGATCTGTTTTGTTTTTCTGTGGTTCCGAACGGTCTGTTGTTCACTAGCTCTATTTAACATATGTGCTCTGTTTCCTCAGCACCAGACTGAACTATTTCATGTCTTTGGATTTAAAAGAAATACAACTAACATTAATCTAGAAAATCCTCAATCCTCTAGGTGATGATCAATATAAACAGATTTAGAGCTCCAAAACCCACATGCTGAAGTCTCTCCTGCACATGTGTAAAGTAACAACAGAGGAAATAGTCTGTCCTTTTGAGGGGCTGCATCAGTCCTCATAACATAAAACTTTTATGTGGTGAATTTTTTTTGTTCTTGGATCCTGGAGTTTTACTTTCTCACACACCAGTCATAACTCATCAGCTGATTAACGAGCCGTTCAGGAGTTTACAACAGGTGTGTTACAGGGTGAGACAACACCATGCCAGGGATTCAAAACCTGGCACATTTTGTACCTGTAGGCAATAAAAGTCCTCAACATGTCGACACTTTGCTTAATTTCATAAATACAGTTCCTGCTGGGAACGAACAAGCCTCTACAGAATCCCATATGAACGTAATGAGCAGATCAATTGCAGCCAAACGTAACTTTCAATTCACTTTTACAGGGTTATGATGTTACAACGGTCGAAAACGTTTAACGTTAAATTTATTTATGTAATGTTCAGGTAACTGGACATGATTGGAAACATGGCATTTTCTATAAATAATGAGAAATGTAATTTCATTTCAGTTATACGTGCAGGTGGAAAGGTTTAGCTGGAAAAATCAATGACAAGCCCCACAAAATCCTGAATGCAAATTGTGGTTGTGGCTACGAGTAATGCATTTATTACAGGACATCATGATAGATTTAAGGAAAAAAATATCTAATAAAATAAAAAAAAAAACAAAAAAAAAACAACAACATGATTGGTTAACGTTTTTGGTGTCCATCGTTTGCTTGTTGAGAATTCTACAACAGAGCTAAAAATAAAATCACATTTAAATGACTTGTTAGCAACATTAGCCACAGTCATGACAAGGACTTTAAACACCAGACACCAAACATCTTGGTGGATCAGTTACACTGAAGTGTGATATTTCTTTAATAGAATGTACACGATCTGTTACATACGTTCGTAGTGCTTTGCTGGGTCATAACAGTCCAAACATTTCACACAGAAACCCTACAAAATGGAGATCATCTTTTACAAGAATAAATATTTGAATATTATGGTTCTGAAAATGGTCAGGAGTAGGAACTATAGAGTAGGAACTTTGGCTTGAATTCAGAAAGACTAGGCTTGGGGAAATATCTGGGGAAGGTGAAAGGTACTCAAGAGCTTCTGTTAGATTCAGTTAAAAAACACTCCATAAAACGAAGAGAAAGTGCCAATGCTGACTATTGAATGGAGCTTGTAAGTATCGCTATGAACGGGTGCCAAAACTTATACTGCTTCGGATGTTGACAGGAAGTCCAAGGTGTCCGCTGCTAGTCTGTAGTTCAAGATCGATGCAAGATATCGCAACGTTCTCCGAGCACATCCAGCACCATGATGGATGAAGCGGTGGTATCAACCCTGCAGGTCAAACGTCTGCAAACACTGGCTTGAGCAGCAGTATGCTACAAAACTCACCGTCGCTCTATCGATAGAGAAAAAAAAACAGAGAAATAGACAATGAGAGAGAGAGAGAGAGAGAGAGAATGAATACGGGAACAAAGCTGTGAAGTCTTGACATGACAAGTTTCACCTACACATTCCTGTTAGTCTCTTTTTCCTCTTTCCCAACATGCACAGACAGACACACACTCCGACCTGTGCTGCTGCTGACTACTACCAAGCTCTCTAGCTGCACCCGACTGGTCCAGACGTAACTGGCCGAATGATTAGATCTCTTAATGCACACCGAGGACCTGAGATTAGACAATTAGCCGTGCTGATTGTGTTAGGATGAGTTAGGATGGGAGATGTTGATACAGAAATGCTGGTGTCATGTTACTAATGGGCTGAGACAGACAGAGGAGTGAGACGAGGCCTGAACGGCCAGCTCATCATTTACCAACAGGATCAGAGGAGGAATCAGGGCACCGGAACTGAGACGGCCATAAACATGACCCACAAGTATCTGAGTCAGATGCTGTAGTCAATGAAGATCTGAATCAAACCCGTATTCAAAAATCAGCAAAAACTGCTTATAAGTTGGTCATAACTGCTTGTGAACATAAACCCTAATTAATAACGCTTTATGCATAATAATGCTCTAACAATGTCCTATACTATACACTGATCAGCCATAACATTAAAACCACAAAACCAGTGATGGGTGAAATGAGTTGCATTGATTAATTCAGTAAAACGGGATCTGTCAAAGGGTTAGATATATTAAGCAGCAGTTGATGTGTTTAAAGCAGCGTAAGGCAAGCGTAAGGATCTGAGTGACTTTTACAAGGACCAGACTGTGATGGTTAGACGTCTGGGTCAGAATATCTCCACAACAACTAGTTTTGTGTTGTGTTCCTGGTATGCAGTGGTTAGTACCTATCAAAAGTGGTCCAATAAAGGACAAGCAGTGAACCAGTGTCAGGGTCATGGATGCCAAAGGCTCATTAGAAGGTTAGCCTGTCGGGGTCAATCCCACAGTAGATCCACAGAAGGATCTGCCAGATACCGCAGAACACCTTGAGAGGTCTCGTAAAAAGTCCATGTCTTGACAGGTCAGAGCTGTTTTATGGCTGATCGGTGTATATAATTTCTTGAAAACTTATAATAAATAATTTTAGTATAGATTAAAATGCCATATGGTACTGTACAGCCTATTGATAATTATATTCCATGTTACGTAAAAATTAAATTCATATTGTACACTAGAAGTGGCAGAAAAACTGCTACAACTGGATAATACTTGATTGGAGCAAAGATTTGCAGAAATACCCCAGGTTCTCCATGAGCTTGCAAAAATATTCTGTAATAATAATAATAATAATAATAATAATAATAATAATAATAATAATAATAATAATGCCCGAATAAACCTAAAACAAAACCTTATTACACAAAGTAACACTATAACTTTTTAATAACTGAAACGGGCACTAAAATAAATAAAAAGAAATTGAAATCAAAATAAAAAAATAAAAATTAAGGCAAAATTCAACTAAATAGAGTAGAAATGGAAACATTACAAAAAAACTCTAACTCTCAGAAACAGTGACTATGTAACTACAATTGAGTTTGATGCTGATTTCATTACTGCTTCAATGTGCCCTTGTTGACTTTCCTTTTTAACTTGAGCGCTTTTTATTAGTTTATCATTGCGAGTGAAATTGGCTGAATGAGTCCTTGGAGGCCTGAGGGAAGCCGACATAACCGTACGTTTCGGGAGAGCAATATATAACAATAATATCTGATGTCCTTTTATCAGCACAGCAAAAACTGTGCAAAAGCAATAAGTTTATCAATTACTATTAAAAACGGTTACGTTTTCTAATCAGCTATAGATTCCTTACATGAAAGTGAAACTATTTCACGCTGGACATTAGTATTAGTGTAACCCCTCTTATACTACAGGTGATGAAATCACATGAAGAGATGGATAAGGGCAAGTTACATCCCGTAACAGAATGAAGAGAAAGTGTGTGTGTGATGTAACAGTGCTACCTCCTGTGCACTCCAGCCAGTGCGGTGTCTCTGAGGGGAAAGACTTTGGGGTAGACGATGGTGAACATAGGCTGACTGCAGCGATGGCAGTGACCCAGAGGACACATGAGCAGCTCTAACAGGCTGGTGGGCAGCAGGAACGTTGGCACGAAGGCCAGGTCTGGGCAGAAGGGCAAGAAAAGAATCCTAATGAGCACTTAAATGACTACAGGTTTCAGCATGCAGTGTAATTTTTTATATTGTCTGGTACCAGAGTATCTTTATTCATTTTATGATTTAGTACATTTAGAAGGAGTCTCCACAAGTTGTGACAGCACAAGATACATTTTTGGTTGGGGAGTGAATGACTGCTTACAGCTACAATTAATCTGAACGGCTTACAACATTAAAAACGTAACTATAAATGGATAAAAATATTATATGTGGTTCTGTAATTAAACATGGCGGAATCATTGGCAGATTACTGTTGTATAACAAATCAAAACACTTCAGGACAACCTGTGTTTGAGAAATAATTTGCTGCCGTGTGGTAACAGTAACTATGCTTGATGTGTAGTGCATCACATCACAGTCAGTAGTTATTTCCTGCATTATCACCAGCAGGCTGTATTTTATTTATGACTATTACTATTTAATACTAGATTGTTTATATGTAGATAAAATAAAAACACTAGTCATACACTACAACTGTATTAAAACTTATGAATTTTAAAGAAATATAATTTTTTTTTGCTTAAATAATTTTTTTAAAAATGAACAAGAATAAAATAAAATAAATCTTTTCTGCCTTAGATTAAAAAGTAATCAATAAAACAACAAATAAAATATTTAAGAAATAAGGAAAATTAAAATAATAAAGAAAAGAATAAATAAATGGCTTAGACATCATTTTCCGCCTAAGATTAAAAAAACAATAAAATAATAGAAAAATAAAATAATAAAGAAAAGTAATCAGGTTTTATATCAAATATTACTGAAATGTGACGTCATTTGTATTTGGGTAAACAGACTTAAAGTATTACAATACTAAAGTGACATAAATCTTAAATAAATATGTTGGTGTTTACTGATTATTATAAACATTTATATTCAGGTGAGACCGTGTGGTAGCATCATGTCTCAAAGTAGCAGAATTAAAGACCTCCAGAGAACCATTAGACTCACAACCCTCTGGACACTGGGAAGGTCCTGGACATGAGCCAGTAAGATGTGTAAACTCATCAGCAGGTGAATGTGAGTCTCACCCTTCCTGTTCCTGCTGTACGCTACATGCAGTGTTCTCATTGCCGTCTCCTCTAACGTCAGCACGCGGTCTGCCTCGGTGCCGATAGCCTTCACTTCAGAGGGCAGAGGCATGTTCAGATCTCCGATGGTCAGGGACAGCTGGGTCACGTCAGAGACGTGTGGAGAAATGCCACACCTGTACACACACACACACACAAGCAATTGTTCACACGCCACTATTCCCTTCATTATATGAAACAGCCTGACTGTGTTAACTGACGTGTTTTAATCAGCGTGACTCACGTCTGCCTCAACACAATAACTGCATGAGGCATTTCTGAAGACGACATTAAATGTCATATAACTCGGCAGCAGATGTGTGAGCCGTGTCTAATTATTCAGATTATTGCTCAAATAAACTGCAAGTATAAATTTAAACTTTTCTACATTTGTATCTCGTTAAAATGTAGAGGAAAAAGCTCAGCCATCAAGCTCGTCTTAGTCTGTTTTTATTAATAATAAGTATTAAAGATGGTTAAAGTGTGAACGCTTGCACTCTTAAAAGAAAAATAAAGGTAATAAAAACCTCAGTGGGAACTCAAAGTTACTACTGCACACATATAAGGCATGTATTGTGTAAGTATAAAGCATTACTTTATACCCAAAGTTAGATTATTACCAATAACAGGACATCCTGATGCATTTTATTTAGTGATTGCACTTATACAATCATTTAGAATCACTGTCTTTTTCTCTCAAAGTTAAGAAACCCTGAGGACTTTCCTGTCCTGGAAAACATACCGACACTGTTACAAAGCTCTGACACTGGAGACTCCTTCCATAAAAGGTTATATAAATGACTCCTTTACAGAAAACCTTATCAACCCTGTAGCTCGAGTTTAGGGAACCAGCCTCGTCGAGGTTGTCTGGTCGATCCTTCGAACCAACAAGACGTGACTGAAGTGCCCTTGAGGAAGGCACCTAAACCCTAATTGCTCCCTGGGCACCGTGGATGGGGCTGCCCACTGCTCTGGGTAAGTCTGTTAGTGTGTGTTCATTAGTGCACGGACATGTTAAACACAGAGGTTGAGCAGACTTTACTTAATAAATAACAAGATGTGACCTCCATGAAACACACACACACCAGTGAACACTAGGGGACAGAGAACACACTTGCCCAGAGCAGGGGGCAGCCCCAAACCACAGCGCCCAGGGAGCAGATGGGAGAGTTAAGTGTCTTGCTCAAGAGCACCTCAGTCATGCCTTGCCCTGGGCGGGATCGAACCCGGAACCTTCGGGTCACAGAACCGGTTCCTTAACCACTAGGCCACGTCTGCACATCAACATCGTGCTATGTTAAAGATTTATTCATCTATACACTGCCATTCCTCTACAACGGCTCAGATTCTCACCCGTTACAGCCAATGACCTTGTTATACAGGAAAGACGGCAGGCCCTGGAGTTGAGCGTTGTTGTCCACAAAGACGAACTGCAGCTCCATGGAGCGGCCCAGATCTGAATACACAAGGACAGCTCAATAAGAATTGCACTCAAATAGACATCAACCTTTACGGGAATGTCAGTTTTTATGCGGCGATCGGCATATCTGGTCAAAGAAAACCCGAAATCGGTGTTGTTAGCAGCTTAGGCGTGTCTGTAAACTTGAGTTAGATAACAGCATGGCCTCCCTGGAGACTGACAGCATCTACAGATGACCAGAGAGAAAGACAGGATAGACAGACAGACAGATTGAGAGAGAGAGGGGGGTGGGGTGGCAGTAGGAAAGAGATAGAGATAGACAGACCGAGATATAGACAGTATGAGAGCAGAAGCACTGTGAACATCATTATGAGAAGTATTTCAGGCTCATTATCACCCACAATCCCCTGGGGCCCCTCACAGCGGGTGGCCTATCACAGCACCTGCAGCTCCACGTGACCCTCTCACTAACTCGAGCACAGCCAACACATTAGAAAGACTCCTCGCTGAGACACCGAACCTATAGAGGCTTCACTCGGAGACACTCAGGAGCGGTTCGGAGTCCTGTGCAATCTTGCGAGCGCTTATTTCATGCTGCACTTGCATAATATGGCAGAATGGAAGAGTCTAGCACTGCATTTCTGTACTCACTGGTGTACTGTACATGCCAAGTGTAGCCCGGGTGAGCATGCATGTGTCTGTGGACAGTGGCTCTCACCCACAGGCAGTGATCTGAGGCAGTTTGCAGCCATGGAGAGCTCGTTGAGGTCTGGTAGCTGACACAGCTGACGAGGGAAGCACTGCAGGAGGTTCCGGTCAGCGGTCAGACACTGCAGAGACACACACTGGTGCAGCTGCTCCGGGAGAGTCCTTAACAGATTCATGGACACGTCCAGGGTCTCCAGATCTTTCAAATCCCCCAGCTCTGATACAAGGACACACACGCACACACACACAAGCAAGATTAATAGTAAAAATAAGTAAGACATCAGTATTATCTGTATTATGCACAAGATTAAAAAAAAAGAAACGCTAAGATGATACTAGTATGGTATAATACATATTATTTATAATAATTAGGACTGACAGGTACAGAGGCCACACCTGTAATTGACAGGTATAGAGGCCACACCTCCTCCTTTAGTGTAACTGACAGGCTCATAGGCCACACCTCCTCCTTTAGTGTAACTGACAGGCTCATAGGCCACACCTCCTCCT
>JAOVVF010000004.1:7172245-7211122 GCA_028565595.1 Duopalatinus emarginatus
TGTCTTGCCCTGGGTGGGGATCGAACCCGCGACCTTCCGGTCATGAGACCGGTTCCCTAACCACTAGGCCATGGCTGCTTTAAGATTGTGATGGCTAGACAAGTGGGTCAGAGCATCTCCAAGCAGTCAAAAGCAGTCAACGCAAGGAAAAACCAACCAGCAACAGAGTCACAGGCTTCCAAGGCTCACTGGTGTGCTTGGTTGGAGAAAGATAGCATGTCTGGTGCGATCCTGCACAATTTCCACAGATGGATCTGTTGCTAATGTCTTGAAGCCAGACACCACAGAACACAGAGGCTCTTGTGGAGTGCAAGCCTTAATACAGCATTGGCAGCTGTTTAAGGACGGAGGCTTTAATATTGTGGCTGATTGGTGTGTATTCACATTACAAGGCTTTGACTCCACAATCCAGATTTTTTGGCTTATATCTGATGTTTAACACTCACAGCCACAAATCAAGCACATGTTTAATAAGAAAGAGAATCGGGTTAGATTTAGAAATCAGATCCACACTAATAAAAAAATACAGATCGATGTTATATTAAGGTAGTAAGATCAGATCAGATCAGATTTGTGTCACTTTAACACTGTAATGTTAATGCAGTAAAAGAGTCAGTTTGCCTTACAAAACATGACTAGATGGTCAAATAAAACCAGGACAGACTAACAGCTGACAACTGAAATTCCCCCCAAAATATTCTTAATCCTCCGTATTCTCTTCTCTATCCTCATACAGCAAAGGCATCAGGAGATTCCGGACACCTTCATCCCCCCCAGGACCTGCCTATACAAGTCTCATCTACTGAACATCACTGCTGCTAAACATGACACAACATGGACAGTCATATAATCACCATAATATAAATAGGTAGTAAACAAGAATCTTGTCATCGCAAGACAACTGTGACTGAACAGTTTCACTCCTTTATTGTTCTGTAGATTGTAAATTGTTATTGCACGCTACGGCACACTTTATGTTGTGTTGTATAGTTTGTTGTTCGCCTTGGTCCTGGAGAAACGTTATTTCGTTTCACTGTATACTGTACCGTACACCACTGGATATGTTCAAAAACCACATGACTTTGACACTGTCAATCAGTGAACTGTTGACAAAATCAGACTTCTTGTTTTAACTATAATTGATTTCCTAGTTACACACTTGCACTTTTTTGTGATATAGTAAGGTATCATTTTTAAATGCTACTATTTGTGTCGCCCAGATGAGTGAGGATGGGTTCCCTTTTAAGTCTCTCAAGGTTTCTTCCTCTCGTCATTTCAGGGAGTTTTTCCTTGTCACCGTCATGTCCGGCTAAAGATTATAATTTATAAAGATACAAGTCCTACACTTTGGAAAAGCTACTTTAGGAACAATGTCCATACTTACAAGTGATATATAAATTACACTGAACTCAATTCAATAATTATGTTTTTATCATTTTGGAACAGATGAATAAAATCTACACATTTCCTGTTTCCCGTTTCCACACCATACATATTGTGGAACACTTTAATCTAAGACTACACTTTAATCTTTAGGTTACACTTTAATTTAAGACTATTTAGCGAAGCATAACTTGGCTATTATTGAGAAACCTTAAGTCAGGAGATGATTCAACACGATACAGAAGTCTCCAGTGTTAGCGCTTTGCAATGCCTTCGTCTTTACGTTTTTCCAAAAGTCCTCCTCAAAATCATAAACTCATATTAAATCTTAACCACTGTTTGCAGTTGCTATTATAAGTACAGTACAGTCATAATTAGGAGTGCAAATCTTTAAATTTGATTGCAATTTTTTAATTCAGGAATAATTTTGTGATATTTAAATTGAACTGAACTGAACTGAATTCAATAATCACAGACTATGTTGGACTAGAAACAGTCTCATCGTACAAAACAGTGCCGTGTGTGTCATTGTGTCTGCACCACACATTCAAACTAAGAAGCAAAAGAAAGATGCTGCGACCAGACATCACTCTGTTTTTGTACTTTGCAGCATGTGCTGATTCAGCAAATGATCTAAATACGTGCAGTAACACAATCCACACACTGGTGTGGAAACGGGAAACAGGAAATGTGTAGATTTCATTCAACTGTTCGAACAGGCAAAGAGCAGAGAAAGAAGACTTACATCATATCAGGACAGTTGTCAGGTTTGTCTAGCAGCCCTCCCTCCATGACGAAGCGCAGAACCTGCTCGTTGGACATACCCTGATAGGGCTGCTCTGCCAAGGTGGCTATCTCCCATAACACCACACCAAACGACCTGGACAGACAGGAAGAGACGTATGAAGTTAACACTTACACAGATAAGCACAAATAAAGCTGGTTATTTTACATTTGCTCGACTTCGTCTGTTTGTATGTACAAACTGTTACAAAGCAACATATCGATGCCGGAGCCCTGCGACTCACTTCATCAGCAGCTAGTCTGATCTCTGACACGAGTCTGGTGGCTGTATCTGGTAGCAACTGAAATATCAGTGCCAACAACTGGATATGATGAGAAATAAACAGGATTGTGTCCTGTCCTCCAGACCTGTGAGGTCCTTAAGAATGTAAACGTAAAAGCAGTTCTGTGAGAGAACAATCAGGATGTTGAGGAATACTGTTCAGATCAGCTGCTAATGTAAGTGTGAAAACCCAGACGGAAGTTCTCCAGCAGGCTTCCACAGACACGCTGTCAGACGAGAGCTACACGAGGTTAATGTTTCTACCTCATGTCACGGTGATGAGGCTCGCCTGCCAGCTCGGCGCGATACGTATAGGAGGAATTCCCCTCCATTTCCTACCACGTATAGTTTATAATGAAAAACGTGTGTGTGATTCTTGAGCTCCATGTTGTCTAATATAGTTTAGTGAATAGGTGTAACCTAAACAAAATCCACACCAAGTCGTAGAGCTGTATAATTAACCACATCTTTCACCATTTTCTTTATTTCACCAAGTTCCTTATACAACAGTGCTACTGACCGATCTGTAAAAATCAGACTTTTTTTTAGAAGGTGCTGATTTATTTAACCATCAATGTGGAAGATGTAAGAAATGTGTAAGATGATGATTCAACACGATACAGAAGTCTCCAGTGTCAGCGCTTTGCAATGTCTTTGTCTTTACGTTTTTCCAAAAGTCTTCCTCAAACTCATATTAAATCTTAACCACTGTTTGCAGTTGCTATTATAAGTATAGTATGGTCATAATTAGGGGTGCAAATCTCTCGATTTGATTCTGATTTTTGATTCTGGAACGATTTTTCTAATCACATGGTCTATAAATTTTAAATCATTTTTGTGGTTGACGAGATGAAAAGACTATGTAAACAAATAAAACATTTATTTCAAACAATACTTTTAGGTTCTTTAATATATATCAAATCTTTTTGCATCAACAAAAACAGGATTGTGCATAAAATTCTGTAACTTAAATGACCAGTATAAGGTTCACTTAGCTGCCTGGATTTTTCTTAAATAAAAAAAAAAAATCTATCAATTTTTTTTTTAAATGAACTATTTTGCCTTACTGTGTTTGCACACAGAAGGAATGCGACCTCCGTATTTAACCCTTGCCCGGAGCGGGGAGCAGTTAGGGCAGTTAGTTGTCTTGCCCTGGGTGGGGATCGAACCTGTGACCTTCCGGTCACGAGACCGGGTCCCTAACCACTAAGCCACAGCTGCCTAGTGAGTTATTAACTTTTAAAGTTACAGTGCATTACTCCATTTATATTTTGTATAATTAGCATAATTTATTATAATCCACTAACATGGACTCATTTCAGTCGAAGGGAGATGGCTAACTAGCTTGCTGTACGGTGGCCTAGACGGCCCTCTTCTACGGTGGCCGAGTGGACATGTAATACGATATTCAGTACCCTAGGGAGTAGGAGCAACAAAAAAATAAAATTAGGTGTGTGTGCTTCACTGCATGGGTGGGTTAAATGTGGAGATTTAATTCCTCATTAGGTCAATCACTTTACTTTTCTATTCTAACAACAGGCACCTGATGTTCAATGGTAATAAATTATAAAATACGACAATTGTTCATTTGGTTTTATAAGGGAGAAGCTTATATCTTTAATTTAGTTTAATCAGTCTGGAACAGGTTTAATAAACTGAATATAAGCTCGGAGTATAAATGCCATTTCCTCTCGATTTCAGTTAGTGCAGTATTATAAAGTATATGGAACAAAAATATAAACAACACTTTTGTTTTTGCACCCATTTCTCATGAGCTGAACTCAAAGATCTAAGACTTTTTCTACGTACACAAAATGACTTTTTCTTTTAGATATTGTTCACAAATTTGTCTAAATCTGTGTTAGTGAGCACTTCTCCTTCGCCCAGAAAATCCATCCACCTCACAGGTGTAGGATTGTCCACCAGAGCTCTTGTCCCAGAATTGAATGTTCATTTCTTTACTATAAGCCGTCCCCAAAGGCGTTTTAAAGAATTTGGCAGTACATCCAACAGGCCTCATAACCACAGACCGTGTGTAACCACACAAGCCCAGGACGTCCACATTCACCATCTTCACCTCCAAGATCGTCTGAGACCAACCAGACACATTTGTGAAAAATAATCAAAAGAAAAAGACCTTTTGTGCGCGTATAAAAAGTCTTAGATCTTTGAGTTCAGCTCATGAAAAATGGAAGAAAAAACAAAAGCATTGCGTTTATATTTTCGTTCGGTACACATACATCACTGAAAGGTAATAAAGCTGTGATTCTACTACATATTCTTGATTGTATGCTTAGCAGACATAACTTTTTGAGGATTTCTTTCCTATAAAAACATGTAGTCCATCAAAATAAATCTCAGACCGCATTAGTTTGTGTGTGTGTGTGTCTGCCACAACGGCAAAACTCATACGCTAGAACCACTGTTGAAAAGTAAATGTATGGAATGGAAGCTTACCACACGTCAGACATGGTGGTGAAGATGCCGTCTTTCAGGGATTCTGGAGACATCCAGCGCACAGGCAGCAGGCCCTTCCCACCCTTTCTGTAGTAATCTGTCTCGTAAATGTCCCGCGTCATGCCAAAATCTACAAAACCAGGACAAATGAGGTGAGATTCCACATTTTCTATATAGCGAAGCCTGATGGGCAGCCAAACAAAACATGAAGCTTATAGGCTTACGTCTGCACAAAGCTCACTGATTAATAGCAAATAGAAACCGAGCACGGCTCGGCCAGACAGCCAAATTCATTTGAACTGACTGAATATAAACAAAAACACATCTGAAGCAGATGTCGCTGCCTTGCTAGAGTGTATACATATTTATTAAAACCTCTTTTTCCATTCCACTAGATCATGGTAGAGCAGGGGGGAAAATATTCTGAAACTACCTCCAATTTTGACAGTGAAGTCTTCAGCCACCATGCAATTTCTGGCTGCCAAGTCTCGGTGGACAAACTTGTTGGCATTGAGGTATGCCATGCCGTCTGCGATCTCTCCTGCCATCTGAATCATTTTCTTTAGCGGTGGCAGACACAGGGTGGATGGGTCCTGAGGATGAGTAAAAAAAAGAATGAGAAAGGAGGACGGACTCGAGCATTGACGAAGTACGTCGCCAGCAAGATCCACACATGCTGGTATTGAGTCACTGTATTGTATGGGCAAAGTTATTTATTATACAGTTGGACTAGGAGTGCAGGGATGTATGATCGGGGGGCAGCCGTGACCTAGTGTTCGCAGAACCGATCTAATGACCAGAAGGTCCCGGGTTCAATCCCTGCACAGAGCAAGACACGACTGAAGTGCCCTTAAGCAAGGCACCTAACTTCCCCAAATGCTTCCTGGGCGACGTGGTTTGGTGCTGCCCCAGCTCCTGGCAAGTGTGTTCACTGCCCCCTAGTGTTCACTCGTGTGTGTAATACAGTAAAACCAGTTAAATCACAGGAAAACACAGATGCCAAATATAATGTTGAAATGGTGAGAATAATTACACAATTCGTCTGGTGTGCGTTTTCATTTGATTTTACTGCATTTACTGACGAGAACCTAGACTTAAAGAGTAAAAATGCACAACGAAAGCTTGTCTTTTAGCTTCGTCAGCTCAGCTGGTTAGCTTTCACTGTGACACTGTGACTGTGCTTGTGCACCACAGACCTGCTGTAGCATAATTGTGCTCATTTTCAATGATAAAACCAGTGAACTGACTCTGATTAAAGGGACATTCCTCCATTGTGTTCTTGCTGCAGATTGTAGAATTGAGGAGTTTTAACAGAAACAGGAATTTAAAAACACTCTGATCTTAAATTTGCAGACGGTTCACCTTGCTGGGTCGTAGCGTGCGAAGATAACTCTTCAGATCTCCCTGCGTCATCAGCTCCATAATGACTAAAGTGGGCTGTCCTTGTGAGACCACGCCAAGGAGACGCACCTGCACCGTACCCAACATAAATAATAAAAAACAATTAAAAACAGTGTTGACAAAAAATCAATCATAATAATAAACATCGACACATCCTTATAAGTCGTACCACGTGGTGACAGTTGAACTCCTTCATCACGGAGGCTTCGTTGAGGAACTCGATGCGCTCATGCATGCTGGCCGACTCGTTAACCGTTTTAATGGCCACCCGGGTTTCAGGCTCGTCCTTCACGACGCCCTTGGCGATGCCCTCGTACACCATGCCGAAGGAGCCTTGGCCTAACTCTCTGCTTATGGTGATCTTTTCCCGGGGTACCTCCCATTCATCAGGGACATACACTGGAAAAGGAAACAGGACTAATCAGGACTCATCACTCACTCAAGCACTAATGCAATAATTCACCTAAATGGCTAACAAATAGAAGGAAGGCCAGATAAGCACTGCATAAACCACATGGCTACATCATTACACCGCAACCTCGGAGAAGGTCGAGGTTTTTTTTTATATAGCATTGCATTAGACAGTTTTATTAATTTATTAGTTCCGTTAGCTCTAAAGCTCCAGTGCTAAACCGAGGTAGCTGCCTGCAGGCATCTCGTGTATTGGCTGAGTGATTATATATGAGCTTAGTAGAAAATTGCGCAAATTTAATCTGTAGCCAAAGTATTCCTTTAAGACCTAGAGCGCACGTCAAATACTGGCAACGTCTGAGAATAAAGCAATAAGTATAATCCTCTCCTGAGTTGCATAATGGATCCCACAGTGTGACACATCCTCACAACAGTGGAAAGCAAGTCCGAGAAGAGGGTTATTACAGACTGATCATACACATGCACACTTTATCAACTCATCCACACACATACACCAGTTTTCCTGTCAGCTCATGGTTACTTCACTCTCCTTATGACACTTCATGTCATCACATCAACGTTTGTGGACACATCAACACATCCCTGTACTTTTTAAGCTTTGGTCTTATTATAACAAACCACTAGATTTTGGAGCACGGCTGTGGGGATTTACCCATTTATCCACAAGAGCATTAGTGAGGTTGGGCACTGATGATTCTAGTTTCCCCTCAAGGTTAATAACGCTCAATCGTGAGATTGCGCAATCTATCTATCTATCCGTCGGTCTATATTTATCTGTGTATGTATATCTATTGTCTGTCTGCCTGTCTATCTATATGTATCTGTCTGTCTATCTCTGTGTCTGTCTGTCTATGTATCTACTTATATGTATCTGTCTTTCTGTCTGTCTACCTCTACACATCTGTCGGTCAGAGATGAGCACTCGAGTGAGTGGCTCGAGTCGAAGTCGCACTGAAGTTGCCTAGAAAACTTGACTCGAAACTCGGACTCGTCCAAAATAACTTGTGAACAGTAGAGTCAGTAGGTTATCCAGGCACTGTGTGGGAAAGTTATAGAAGAAATACTGTCTTTGTGTGAATATATTGTCATTTCCTATATTTTTATTTCAGGGAGTACTAAAGGGAGTTTGTTCACATCTCCATCAGGTGGCTATGAAAGTGCTGGGGACGTTATCATGTGCCCTCATCAGGCCAGTGCACAGACACTCTAAAATGCATCTCCTTGAAATGTAATAGCAATGCTATGTGAATATTTAGGACACCTACTGAGCCTTCTGACACCCCTACTTAAGTCTAAGTTGTAACACAAGTTATATTATAATGTAACCAACAGTTTTGTTCACTTTACAAAACAAAAATGATATAACTTCTAGTTTGCTCTATAGCTAAAAATGTTTAAAAGAGCTCAAGAACAAAGAAAGTGTTAATCGGTTGTGTTTTTTTTAACATAGGGTCATATATATGTAGCTGTGTGTTTTTATCATACACTTGAATATGTTGTATTGACTTGAGACTTGACTCTAGCCTAAAGAATGGAGACTTGACTAAGTCTTGCATTTTGCAGCTTGTGAACATCCTTGCTGTTTGTCTGTCTATATATCTGTATCCATTTTTTAATATCTATTCATCTATCTATCGTTATCTATCCATATTTACATTTATGGCATGTGGTAGATGCTCTTATCCAGAGCGACTTATAAGTTTACTGGCATTACAGGAAGGCCAATGGACCCTTATTGGTGTAGCCAATGATGTTACCATAGTACCACACATCCATCCATCTGTCCATGTCTGTATATGTCTGTCCATGTCTATATCTGTCTGTCCATGTGTCTATCTGTCTGTCCATGTGTCTATCTGTCTGTCCATGTGTCTATCTGTCTGTCCATGTCTGTATCTGTCTGTCCATGTCTGTATTTGTCTGTCCATGTCTGTATCTGTGATTGTATCCATCTGTCCATGTCTGTATCTATCTATCTGTCCATGTCTGTATTTGTCTGTATCTGTGTCTGTATCTGTGATTGTATCCATCTGTCCATGTCTGTATCTGTATCTATCTATCTGTCCATGTCTGTATTTGTCTGTATCTGTGTCTGTATCTATCTGCCCATGTCTGTATCTGTGTCTGTATCTATCTGCCCATGTCTGTATCTGTATCTATCTGTCCATGTCTGTATCTGTATCCATCTGTCCATGTTTGTGTCTTTTTCTATCTATTTGTCCATGTCTGTCTGAGGTGAGCAGGCCCGGCGGTGCAGGCAGGTCAGGTGTCGACAAGCCTTTAGCCATGTAGTGTATATTTATAATACCTATAATTCTCCATCAGTCAGTAATGCTTTGTATCTCACTCACCTTCAGTTGCACTCAGGTACTCAGGGTTGACTGAGGCATACAGAACTCCATTTCCCAGCCTGCTTCTATACCTACAAATTACAAAAACAATATTTCTAATCCTCCAAAATAAAATAAAAAACCCCACATTAAATACGATCAACAGTGTTTTTAAATAATTAGACTGTTTTTCCCCTGATGAGCTAGTCTAATGAAACTTCACCCAAGTCTACCCTCACATAAAGAGAAAAAGCAGACGGCAGTGTTTCGGACAAATCCCTGAAGCTTGCACTAAAAGTGTGAAGAAAGGAAGAAAAAAAAAAAAAAAAAAAAAAAAAAAAAAAAAAAAAAAAAAAAAAAAAAGAGTGCTTCATTAGTGCTGCGCTATTAAACATTCCGAGTGGAAAGAAAAGTGCAACCAGGCTCCTTCAAGCTTAGATTAAAAATAGCATGGAGGCTAATTACAAAACGTAAAGGCGTGACAATCTGTAAAACTGCTTACCTTTTCTTATTGACCACAAACATGGTCACTGCAAGGACCACCAGGATCAGCACAAAGGGAATGAACGTTAAGTAGAGGAGCTTTTCATAACCTGCATGTTCAGAAGCACACAGGACACAATGTTATAACATTTCTATCGAGAGCTCGAGGAGGTCGTACACAACACTACAATTACACAAAACCCTGCAATTAAGTGTAACTCATCTGTGCTGTTTACAAAGCCTGGAAGATAGTCCTGTTAGGAAAATGACCAGAGCGATTACTTACGTTCAGTCTGTTGGACGTACAGGGCTAAAGGCTGCGTCCACGAGCCGTTTCTAGCCAGCGAGGTGGCCCTCACGCGGACAGAGTAGTTCCCAGGTCCGAGGTTAGTGAGCCGGACGCCTCGATGCTCCTGATAGTGTTGACGGGACACACACTCGTGCTTCTCCAGCTGAGACACACAGTAATCAGAAAGATCAGTGTATAGACCTATCACGCGTTCATTATATTTACATTCACGGCACCTAGCGGGCGCTTTTTTCCAGTTCGACTTGGAAAAGTCTAAAAGTTCATGCTTGATTGAACGAGCTGGGACACTGAAGGCCAAATCAACACCTACCATCTCGTCCCCAGTGACTCACAGGCACCCGGCCGTCCTCATCATGGAAAAGAAAGCATGATTCATCAGGCCATCTTCTTTCATTGCTCCATGGCCTGGTTGTGGAGCTCACATGCCCACATTTGCTGATGGACATGGGTCAGCACAGGCACACAGGTCTACAGCTACACAGCCACATATACAGCAAGCTCTGTGGGTTCTGACACCATTGCTAGCAGTAGTGAGACCTGGGTGCACATGACCCTGTCTCCGCTTCATCAGGTTGTCCTTCTATGGACCACTTTTATCATGAATTAACCACTGCATACCGAGAATACACTCTGTCCCACATCAAAGTGACTCGGATCATTACGCTTGCCTATTTTTTCCTATAGGAAGGTGGTCATGTGTCCTGCGACTTTTGACTCACCCGTTACTGCGTAGAGAAAAAGGATTTGCATTTCTTCACATGCTAATGTTTGGGTTACTGCAGGCGTTCACAACTCGTTTTCCAACTATTTAAAAATGTTTGCATTGATATGAGGAAAAGGAGGCAGAACAGAGATCGATTTTTGAGATTTGATTCCCTTTTAATTACTTTTATTGAATTTGAATTTACTTTGTTTTCCTGCCAAACCTAAAAGCTTTACTTTATTATTTTAAGAATTAAGATTATTGTATTTATTTGGGGTTGACCAACTAATTTAGTATGAATTCAGACCAATATATTAATTTTATTTTCTATTACCTGTGTAATACAAATTTAATTGTCCATTTTGATTTATATTGTGATATATCGATATTGACCGATATGAAAAACAAATATTGTGATAAGATTTTTTTCCCCCATAATCGCCAAGCCCTAGATGCACAGTACATGCATGGATTTGTATGGATGTCAAACAAACCTCAATCAAACCAAACTGTGATTGTGCGAGTGTCCTGTGCTAATCGACAATCATAAATATTTGGTCCTCGGGGCAAACCTTTGTCCTGACAACTTTGTTACCCTTTTGTAAACAAAACCTCTTTAAAATAAAATAATAATACTCATAAATGACAGCTAAACCCGAGAGAGTCTATACAGATTATACGCATATAAGAATGAAGAGACGGAGCACCTCTCCTCCCAGATGGAAGTGGATCTCGTAGAGCAGGATGAGGCCATTGGGTTGTGCTGGTTCAGGCCACTTTACGATCACAGAGCCATCCAAACCCTCCCACGTCACTTGGCCAGGGATGTCATCAGCTTTGTCTAGGAGAGGCAGAACAGACCAGAACAGAACAGAAGTGACCAACACACTACGCACTGTAGTAAAGGAAAAGACATACTGACACAAGACTGCTACCTTTAATCAAGATGAGCATGTCTAGTCTACTTATCCCTCCAGTTCACACTCAGATGCAAAAACATTTATTATGATATACGTTTCCGGTCTCACCTGCTGGTTCAGTGCGTGGAAAGGCGAAGGCAGGAGCGCTGCACTGCTGGATCTCCTCATTGCAGGCATGAAGGTCGATGCGGTAGACGGTGAAAGGCCGCAGACCCTGAATCTCAGTGCTCGTCTCTTGCACCTTTCTCTCGTGAAACACTGCCACATGTGGGTCGGGAACGGAGAAATTGCCCTCACCTAGGCTGTCGCTGGCACCGAGCAGCTCGTGTAGGAAGGTGGAGTTAGCCACTGCTGACACGTCCCTGCGCTGACGGAGGTTCGGTCTGAAAGGAAAAGTTCAAATCAGTCTTATGTTGCGAGGCAGAGGTAAGGGTGGTGTTTTTATTTATTTATTTATTTTCGCGATAGTGTGATAGTGCGATAATCTGGTGGTTCTCATCCATTTCCTGTCTGGCTGCAACTCAACGAGAAAAAAGTAGGCAGGATTGCGCAAACCTTCCCTCTGTATTCCCCCCTACAGCAACCTGAAAAGCCTTCGGCTGTATAATCCACTTTAGCCGTAAACACATCGCATCTGCTGCCACTCTGAGCGTGTGCGTAAGGTTGACGGCTGTCCAATGCTCACAAAAACATGACACTGCATGACCTAAACGAAACACTCGATCTATTCTTGGCTAAGCAGTGCCGATTTTCCCTCAATTTCCTAACAGCCACTCTGACGGTGTGATAAACGTGATGACACAGACCGCACAACCAATCTGACAGACACTATAGTGGTATCGTTTGTGGTCTTATCGAGACAGAAAGTGATCAGAAGAGGCGTATTAACACATTCAAATGTGTGTGTGATGGCCAAAGGAGTGGGGTGTCAGCCGCCTGGCTGTTCTAATCCACTCCAAGGGAGCGAGTCACTCAATTCGTTGCCAAAGCAAGCACGGGCTCTGTCCTCAGATGATCTGGCAAGGATGCTACCTCCCCCTCCACCCCTCCAAACGTCCTCCATAAACACACACACACACACACACACAAACACAAACCGCCACAGCTGGTTTCCATTCCTTTAAACTCTCACACTGGAGCGCTTTGTCGCTGCAACGCATACGAACGCTGAGCGTTTCTCACGCCTGCTGGACGTTCACGTCTCTAGACTACCGAACCACAACCATCTGCCCGATTTCTCTAACTGAGATCAACAAGATCTCTTTTTTTTTTTTTACCCCTCCACTTCCACTTTTCGCTCAGCCAAACACACACGTTCATTCATTTTTCCTCTCGCCGTCATTCATTTTCTTGTCCTCTGATCAACCTCGGGCAGTCTCTCCCCCTCTCATCTGTTTTTCCTCCACTTCCTCTACTCAGCCTCTGCATCTTTCTCTCTCTCTCTCTCTCTCCAGATTCAGGTCCCCAGCTGGCCCCCCTGCCTGTGGAGCGGCAGTCGTTGATCAGGCCCGCTCTCCAGCTGGAGGGGATATTCCCTTTATTTCATCGCTATTCCAGATGGCATTACTGTGCATTTCCTGGCAGCAGAGCTGTTTTTTTTTTTTTTTTGGAAGGGGGGGGGGGGGTATGATTTCCTCTGCTCTCAATCTCCCTCTTCTTCTCAGGAATTCTAAACTTGAGGCACTTCCTTCAATCTCAGCTTTCAATTCGGGAAAAAACCCCCAAAAAGACAGATACACTGTGCTGAACGCTAGCAGAATCTCCAGACGCTGACCAACATGCAGAGAAAACGATAAACCAGACAAGCTTGTCTACGGATACAACAATGTAAATGAGAGAAGTGCTCCTGTGTCCTCAAGTCCCCCAGGTTCCTTCGTTGCCTTTAAAATGGGCTGTTGTGTGAGACATGACTTCCAGACGTAAACATATACTCCACCCGGACCAGCTACGATTCAGACCGGAGAATTAAAGAGAATGCACAATCGTTCATAACAGTGTGCGAGACAGTGTTTGTGGGTCCACCAGCTTATACACAGCTGGCAGGTAATGTGACGCAGATGTGGTCCCTCATTAGAGCCCAGAGCGCTCGGTGTACTAGTGCTCATACATCAAAAAAGCACATTCAAGCTTCCTTCGCCATTTATTTAGCATAATCTGCATTAGGGTGGAGATCTCTCTTCTCTTCTCTTCTCTCTCTCTCTCTACATACCATACAGATGAGCTACTGTAATCTGATGACTTTTTTCAGTAATGATGTAATGCAAAGGATTACAGTCCAATATTGTGTAATCTCATTACAGTTACTAATTTTCTAAAAAAAAGAAGTTGTGTGTTACGCGCACACTGATTTCCTGAGCTGTTCTCTGTCTGGGCTGCAGCACCAGCAGGTTGCCATGTTCACCAATTATAAGCCACACTAGGCTTGTTTTTCTGTCACTTAAATTATAATCGTTAAAGTACATGGGTTGTGTTTTTGTTTCTAGTGTGTATATGCTAACATACTTGCCTAACAAAGCTAAATTACAAGTTTGTACTGTTGTACAATCCGTGCACAATCTCTATAACACACAAAATAAATCAGAACTGCACCACTAATGCTTTGCAAGAGTTTCAATCAAAAGTCAAAGATTTTGGTGGTCAAATAAGGAAAAAAACGCATTAAAAAGACAAAAAGGGTTCGACTTTAACCTCTAACAAAAACTTTTATTATTACAACTTTTTTTAATGCTGAAAGTATTTTTTAATCATATCCTTTATAAACTTTTGAACAATTTTACTTTTATAAATATCAGTTTTAAAACTGTAATAATTAGGAAAATGCATATTAGCTCATAATAATAATAATAATAATTTAAACTAATAATAATAATGTAAAATAATACATGCATTTTTCTACATTCATTTTTTCTTTTATACCTGTAAATATAAACGTTGATGAGACTCTTATTATGCCTTTACTGATAATTATAATTTTTTATTTCTTATACTTGTCTGTTTACATGTCTGTAATGTTGCAGTGTTTTGAGGGACACCTGAAGAAGTGTTTATTAGACTTTATTTTTCTAAAGCTTAATAACAAATGGATTTGTTTTAATAAAACAGCACTATAAAGAATAGTTAAGTTCATTTTATACATGTTTGGTGTTGCTACTGCTGCAACATTTTGTTCCTAAATAAAACACTGAAATGACTTTTGTCTTACCAATGATCTTTTATGTATTTGTAGATTTTATTTTATTTTACACATCTGTTTTGGTTGTAGAATGTAACTTAAGAGTAAAGTAATTACTAATCGGATTAAATTGTCCAGTAAGTAATCAGTAAAGTAACCCCATGACAATTTTAGTTCACTTCCCCAACACTGGCTACACCTGATACAACTGAGCACCAGGAGATATCAGTGATCCCGTTTCCCTGCTCCCTAATCCTGCCTGGTCCACTCTGACCCTCACCCATATCTTCTCAGAGTCTCATCTGAACTCACATGGACAAGGACAGTCTATAGAACACCATACTGGACAGATGTAGAAACCAGGAATCAGATTACAGACTTGTAACTATAATTAATTCTCTGGTTACTTGAACTTTTTATTTAGAATCACACTGTGAGGACGGGTTCCCTTATGATTTTGGTTCCTCTCAAGGTTTCTTCCTCTTGTCATCTCAGGGAGTTTTTCCTTGCTACTGTCGCTACAAGAAGGATTAATAACCAAAAACAAACAAACAAAATATTTCCCACAGTTTACCGAAACAACAACTTACCCAATCAACCAAACACCAGGATGTACTATGTACTGACACCTTTCTATCATGAGCATCATGACATGCAAGTTAGGTTGATCGGTCACTCTAAATTGCCTGTAGTTGCGAGCGGGTGTGCCTGCTAAAAAGAGACTGGGAATGCTCAGTCAGTTACTCAGACAGCGAGCGCATGACTCATCAGTCCAGCCAACCAATCATGAAGCGCTGAAGACTTATTCACTTGACCTTGAATAGACTATTTTAAATCAGTCTATTATGTTAATAGCTAGTAGTATTATTGGTGTATTAGGGAACAGCACATACACTTATGGCTGAAAGTTTGTGGACACCTGAACATCACACCTAGGTGTGCTTGTTTATTTCTTCCTTGCCATCGTCACCTCTGGTTTGTTCATTATGGAGAATTTTAAATGTAAAATCATGTTTCTAAAGAAATAAAACTGAATGTGTGGGGATTTCTCACTCATCCACAACAGCACTAATAAGGCCAGCAGGCACTGAGGTTAGGTGAAGAAGCCTGACTTCCAGTTGGGTATGATGTTTGCAAGATCAGGGGCAGCCATGGGCTCGTGGATAAGGAAGCAGGAAAGTCGTTGCTTCGACATCAGACGAGGCATGACTGAAGTGCGCCTGAGCAAAACACATAAACCTGCAACAGCCATGGATACCCCTGACTGCCCCTTGTTCTGGGCGAATGTGTTCACAGCCCCCTAGTGTGTGTATGTTTCACTGCACATTCGAGTCAAACACAGGGGGTCAAATTCAGACTCTATATAACTTAATTTCCTGGTTATGCACTTTTTCATATAGGATCAGTTATAATTGCATTATCTATGTCACCCAAATGAGGACGGGTTTCCCTTTTGAGTCTGGTAACTGTAACCTCTGGCTTCTCATCAGGGATAATTTTTTTAATGAATTTTTATAAATGTATAATATCCTTTATTTCTGTAAGGTTATAGTGCTTTACAAATAAAAATAAACTAAATCTAAATTCCTCTGTATCTCAGTAGTGATAGATTTTTGCTGTATAACCCATTCGTTCGCCTGCAGTAAGAAAGGCAGCCTGCATTGCAGACTTATTACTTTCAGCCTACCCTGAGGTTCACTGGGTTCACCCTCAATGCTAGTTGAATGCCAAGGAAAGCCAGGCAAATGACGCATAAATACCAAACATCCCAAGGTTGATCTGTTGGGGGGAACAAACAGGAAGGCTGTTGTGATAACTTTTGCTCCGCTGTGACTTCGTCTAAGGACAAAACAAAGGCCTGATAAGAAAAACACCACCCACCTGGGCTGAAAGATGCTGTTGTGGAGAAAGTCCTCAAAGGTTTTACGGTAGATGCTGTCTTCCTTGGTCTTTTGTAGATCTAGCTCTGATTTCGGGCAATGGCAGCAAAGGGTTTTGTTTTGTCCGTCCGAGTCGGAATTGATGGGCTTCGCGTTCACGAAGGTGTCTGCCAGCCCTGTGGCGAATCTGATGGGAATCTTCAGCTCTGTGAAAGACAGAGAGGAAAAAACAATCAGACATTTATAGAACCAACAGAGAAAGACCATTCATCATAGATGTCCATGGTCATTAATACACTAAAATGCCAGAAAAACTGGTACAGACAAGCCTATGCAAAATACATAGGGTAGTGGTGACTCCATAATGGTATAAGGTTAGTTTCTGGCATTCCATAGGACCCCTGGTACAACTACAAACATCTCAGACAGGTGACCGGACAAATTACACCTGGTTACGTCCACATCTGGGATGCCATGCAACATGCTGTGGAACACAGAAATCCAACACCTCAGAATATAATAGAATTGTGGAGTGTAATGCAGGAAGTACAGTGTTCACTGCCTACAGATTAGGGCTGGGGCGACGCGTCATTGATTACAAAATTACGCCGATTTGCATAACGTGCGATGGCCATGTCTACTGAAGCATGGATTTATCCAGCGTGCAAGCTGCAGCTACAGTGTGGGACTAAAGTGTGGGTGTTTCACACAGATACACAACAATGTGGTCTTTGCGTATCACAACAGTGAAACTGCTATGCATGCGGACTTGAAGCGCAAAACTTGGAGTGTTTTAATACACTCATATTAGAGCAATCTAAAAATCACATATCACAGTTATTAAAGGAATTTAGGAACAAAGTCATAGTGTAAAACAGTGCTGGGCGATTAATCGAAATATGACCGAAACTGACATTCAGACCCTCTAATTAACATGATCTTGCCTATGACGGATATTTCGGTTTTTAAATTTCTCTTAATCCTTTCCCCATGGTGCATGTTCCTGTACTGTCCCTTTAAGAACACACTATTGCGTGTCTAGTCATGTGACTCGGCACCATCCAGCCTTCAGCAAGCGAGTGTCATTGAGGTGAATTTAAATACGGAACCAAGTGTGCAGCTTGTACCAAAAAATTGCAGTGTCTGTGGTTTAAGTGCATTTTGGTTTTAGTGAAAATTACCTCGAACAAAAAGATGCCAAATGCAAATATTGCAGAGAAATGCAAAGAAATGCAAATTATTTATTTTTTTTACTAGGGCTGTCGAAGTTAACGCGATAATACCGCATTAACGCGATCTCAAATTATCACGATTAATAAAATAGTGCCGTTGCCGCAAATTCTAATTTGACCCTGCGATTCACCCGTAGTTCATGTTTGAGGCTTGTCGCGCGCTGCTTCAGTAAGAGTAAGGCTGCGTCTGAAATTCAATAAATTTAATTCAATAAATAACCAAAAAATAAAATAGTTCATGTGTGTGTTTTATTTAAAAAAAAAAAAATCGTAATTGAGGAAAGATGTTCAATTCATCGTGATACTGATTTGAGGTCATATCGCCCAGCCCTAGTGTAAATATGTATAAGTACTTAAAAACAGATTCGTCTGTCTACTTTACATTATAAGTCTATAGCATGTCTATAGCAGATGAAAGCCGCTAGCTACCTAATGAGTCTTCAGTCTACAATCTGACTGACTTTCTGCACTCTGTGCGTATGTGTGTGTGTATATAAAATGAGATTGGTTAAAAGCAGCTAATAAAATATTATCTTGCATGTTGTCCAGCAGTAACAGTCTGACTGACCTATCCTACCCCATAGGAAACGTTTTCCTATGAGATTATTTCTTAATCACTACAAGAGCCAAAAAGTTAGCCAATTAGCTAACTAATAGTTTTACACCAGACCTTTAGAACAGTAGTTGTGCTGGTAGAGCTCTTGGTCTTCTTCCAGTTGTTGCCAGCGTAGTAGATAGTAGATGTGATTCCCATTGGGAGAGACAGGAGGAGACCACTGAATCACCAGGCTTGTGGATGAGTTGGAGTAGGCACGGATATCAACAGGCATTGTAGGGACTAAAGGAAAAACAATACAGGTTTAAAACTCGGCACTTTTTACAGTTAATTACACTATTCTGAAGAAGATTTTACATCCTGTCTTTACCTTTAGGCTTCGTCAGAATATAGACCAGCTCGCTCTTGGCCCCAAGAACGTGCGTGTCTATGTCCTCTACTACCAAAGTTACGGTCTTTAAAAAGATGGCGTATTGTGTGACAGGTTTCAGGCCTGACAGAAGGACTTCAGGGTTTCTGTTTTGGTCATGAGGTAAATCCACATCCACCATCATCCAGCTGTTGGACCCACAACCGTCCAAATCGTCAAACTCGGAGATGTTCTGAAATGGCCTGTCAGAGAAAGGAGCCATCACACACGTGAAAATTAAGCAATGTGGATAGTAAAGCTGTTCAAGGATTAAGACAGTATGGAGCATGTTGTTTTAGAAAAAAATTAACAATGAGGTGACACAAAGCAGGGTCACTTTTACCATAAAGCTGATTATTTTCCAAAAAAAAAAAAAAAAAGATTTATTCCTCTTATACCACAGTAAGTTTTACAATTATTGGCAACTTATAAAATAGTTATAAACACTAAGCCACATTTTGATTCATTTAATATTTACACATGTCCAAAACCAAACTAGTTCCTGTTACCACTGTTATAAACAAATCAGACTTAACAAATGTTGATGCCTCTGCGATCAGGACTAGTCCTTCTTGTTAATCATTGATATGCCAGAAATTAATATTAATATTCTCTTTATTAATAGATTTATAGACTTTGCTATGACTATAAACTTAATTGTAATAAATTCCACCATCTAAACATTTCATCAGGTTGTTATACTAATAAAACACCATATAAACCAACCACTAATCCTTAAACTACTGTGCTAATGAGGACGATGCATGGACACAGAAAGACTAAAAGAATATATAATTCCTCCACCATGTCCACACTCCACAACAACTGATCCCTGAGCAGCCTTTTCCTTTTTTGTCTCTCTATCAAAGTTACCATAGAGGCTTGTCCTGTCACAAAGAAACCACAAAGAACAAAGTCCTCGGTCCTAAAAACCGCAGCTGTCAGCCACAGGAAAAAGTGCTGTCACTTTCCCTTTCATAAATGTTATATAAACATCCTCTCTCATAACAATATCAATGACGTTATGTTTTTTAAAATTAAATAATAGAAATATAAAGGTTTAGATTTTGTGGAGTCATGTGAATTATAAATAAATATGATTTGTCAGATTCAAGAAATCAGCAGCACTATCCTGGATCAATATTACACATCATCAAGGCCAAATGTTTGTGGACACCTGTGAAAACCTGTTAAAGTCATAGTGGAAGAACTTGAGTGGCCTGACCCCACCTGACCTCAACCCTAATGAATACTTCTGGCATGAACTGCAAAGCCGACCGCAATCCAGATCCAACATCGCCTTATATCGGGTGTGTAGTTTTCGGTTTTCAGCACACACAGGGAAATAGTAGACGGCATGTTAGCTAGTTGTGTCGTCCTCACCTATTGGTTTGAAAGGCCTGAGGCTAACCCTGTTAGCGAGTCATGGTCTAACTAGAGCGTCTCAATGATCTGCCGTCTAAGGATCCAGATCATCTCAACTAAGGCAGCTGCCTTTATAGGCACTAGGATTTGAGACAGACTCTAAATTATTGTTAACACCCTTGATGGTCAGGTGTCCATATATATATTTTTTGGCCATACAGTATAACTACAGACAAAAACTCACAAGGCTACTCAATGTTTAAAAATGGCAGACAGACTCACGCTTCTCTGTAGTACACTTCAAAACTGATGAGGCCTCTGTATCCTGCCGGTTGATAGCGTTCCCATGTCAGTGATATCGTGTTACTCCCAGTGCTATTACTCAGGAACTTCAGAATTTTACGTTCACCTGGAACATAAATAAAATAGCAAATAAACAAACAAACGCAAATCCAACATCAGGCTCTAAGCTATTAACAGTTACTGGTTTAAACACTTACAGTTTGCACGGCCTCCGTTGTTGCGGAAATCCTCCTCCATAAACTTGTCCTTGATGCCCGTTTTCTGCCACATCTTGCGGATCTCGGATATGCACAACTGTGGGTTCCGGCCGAAAAAGAGTTTCCCTGCGTGAATGGTCAGGTTGTGTTGGGACCAGTCCCACAGGAACTGGAGGTGCTGATTGTTGAATGCTGAGAAGGCATACATGCTGCAGAAAAGATTAAAAACACTTCAGCAGTTTGCTAAGCGTTTGTCATACCAACGCAGGGCTGTGTGATATGACGATACGCATCATGTGACGATAGAAAAACGTCTGTCGTTTAATATTACACTCTATCATTAGTTTTACTGTGTCGCTAAATACACACTGTAGTGCAGACGTTTTGTTGTTTGGGCGACATGTTAAGGTGGCGCACACACAAACATGTAGGAGACGCACACGGCTCAGACCGGACTATTTCTGAACAGGAGAGGGACCCAAACATACAAAACTTTTATCATTTTTCATGCCAGAAAAAACAAACACAAAATGTAAGAGCGAAACAAAAACAGAAAAATAGTCCTTTTTTTTCTCAAACCAGAAGTTTACTCTCACAAGGCCGTTGTCAAGGCAACTAGAGGCGAGTAAAACTTGTGCTTTTTTAGCTGCAGACACAGACGTTGAAAGAGTCTTTTTCCAACTGAACACCATATGGCAGAAAATATTGTTTTAATTGTTTGACTTTGTATAATTCAATGTCAGAAATCCTTTTTTTTTTTTCCATGTGGACTTTTTTTTTTTTTTTAAATGGCTGAATTTACAGAGAACGTCCTATATCGTGATATGTTATCGTGATATGAATGGACCTGTATTGGGATAAAAAATTTTGGTCATATCACACAGCCCTATAGCAGTGTTTGAGAATAATATGAATGAATAATATAATTTGTTTTTATACAATTGACAGGTGTCAAACATGCCAATAAGGATGAAGACTTGAAGCCGTACTTATCACAGAGCTCCTTCCCACTGATGTGGTTTAAACTCTTCAGGAAGGACAGCGAGCTCAGTGTGGGCGAGTGAGTGATCTTCACGCATCCCGTCACGGTCTTGATGAGGCCCAGGAAGTTCTCCAACTCTGATGCGATGTTTTCTGTGACATGGAGAAAGAAGCGAGTTACACCCAGGATCTGAGCACCAGTGGACCGAGTGTGTAACGCGGCTACTTACTGCCACGGCGGATGTTGATGCGCAGGCTGCCGTTGATGACGGTGCAGTCTTTTAGGGACTGTGCGGCGTCCACGGAGTCGATGTCTTTCCCCTCGCACACTTTGTCGCACAAGCCATCGCAAGCGCTGCAGAACATGCTGCGGGGGGAAAAACGGGAGCGTGAGTCATTATACTTTAGACTTTAATACATTTCAGATTTATCCTTTTATTTAACAATGTTTTTCTAAGACGTAATAACACTTAACGCAGCTCTCTTTCTATGACTGCATGAGTATATACACTGATGTGCCCAGGTCCAGACAAGCCTACGCAAAACACACAGGCTGGTAATGGCTCCATAATGCATTAGGGTTTGTTTAACTGACACTCCACAGGACGCCTGGGACATCCACAAACGTCTCTGACAGGTCAACACTATGTGCATTCATTCTGATGGGTTTGGCCTCTTCTAACAAGACAATACACCAAATTATGGTTAGAGGAATACTCGTCTGAGTTTGGGGTTTTGCCTTTCCTACCTAAGTCACCAGATCTTAAAGTTACCCATTTAACATGCTGTGGAACACATTGTGGGTCATGTTGTTCATTGCCTACAGAATATTTCCAAAAGCTTGTGGAGTCCATGCCCTGTGTGGGACCTACCAAGTATTAGACTGGTGTACCTGTTTTTCTGGTACTTCAGTGTGTGTATATACTTATATTTACTCTATTATTGTATATTCATCTCTTATGTGCCTAGCTGAAGCTTTCTAGCAGTTTCCTAGCAGTTCGACTCCCTTTAAAGCAGCAGTTCACGATTTCTTTACCCAGCAGAACCCATTCAGCCTTAATTATTTGCCTTATGTACCTATTGCTTAAAGACAGCTATATTAGATCTTGTAAAAAATGATTTTTAAATTTTAATTTAATATTACAGTGACATTTTTATTAATAACCACAAATCCCATATTGGGAAACTCTGTCGTTAATATACTACAACAAACTCTGAGCTGTGGCGGCTCTACAGTTAAGGATCTAGTTTACTGATCAGAATGTCAGGGGTTCAAGTCCCAGCACTGCCAAGCTGCCACTGCTAAAGCAAGGCCCTTGGTTGACTCTGACCTCGAATTCCAAACAGGATATGAGGCGTAAGAGCCGTGCTGTGATGTATACGTGACGAATAAAAACTTCGTCTACGGGTTTCTCCATGCAGGGGGCGGAGCCTTTGGCTATGTAATTTGCTAGTGCTATAACCACAACTGGCACACATGGTGGCACAGGTGAACAATGTGCTACAGACTACGGCATGGTGTATAATAGAAGGAAGACGGAGATGTGCGCACACAGACGTGATGGCCAAGCGCTCTCTTCCTATATAAACTCTGTATATCTAATATGTTGTTCCTGCAGACAGACACGCAACTAAATTTCACTGCCTGTACAATGATGATAAAATCACTCAGATCGTCTGACCTTCTGATACCTACAGTGTAGAAGAATTTATGAACACAAACAAGGGCTGGGCGATATGGGGGGGGGGAAATCATCACAATATTTTTCAGTCGATATCGATGTATATCACAATATAAATCAAATCAATATTTCTGTTACACTTAAAGGTTCTTTTTTACCCCTTAGAACTTAAGAAATAATAAATCATAAATTAAAATATATATATATCTAATATAAACTAAAATCTAAATTGTGAGCAGTGAGAAACTTTCAGTGTTTCAGGAGAACACAAACAAAACAGACAATAGATAGAAAACAAAAACAAAAATTCTGAATTCTGACCAAAGCTTCATGTTTTATAGAACACACTAAATTAGTTGGTCAACCTGAAATAAATTATAAAATTATTAAATCTCAAAGCTTTCAGGTTTCGCAGGTAAACAAAATAAAAATTCAAATGAAATCGACCTCTATACTGTCTCCTTTTTCTTGTATTGATGCAAACATTTTTAAATTGTTGGAAAACACAAATGCAAATAAATCAACAAAAATGTTCTGTATAAATCCTCAGTCACATGACTGATTCAGCGTGGTGCTACTCTTATTCTCATTGGCTGTTCGTGAGGTCAAAACATGGATGGAACCAATTCTACTGACATGTTATTGACTACGTCTTATACTTCTATTGAGAAAACATTATATCGCGATAATTATTGTTATCATTTTATCGACCAGTACTAATTACAGTAAGTTGATGTAGCATCCTTGAGCCAAGAGCGTTAAGGGCCTTGATCAAGGGCATAACTGTGGCAACTTGCTGTGGAGACTTAAAGCCCTGACCTTCTGATCAGTAACCCAGAGCCATAACCACTGACCTACTACTGCCCCTGTTGGACTCTGTATATATACACACACAAATATTTAGTAATATTTCTTTCATTTCGAAGACCAGCTTGTGTGTTTTTAAAAGGTAGATGGGATGGTGACCGAGGACAGATAGCACCGTCTGTGTGTTACACTCCCACTGGCTTCACTTCTCTTAGAGATAACACATGTTAAGCCCCCACTCTTCCTGGATAGTAGTAGTCATGTGATTTGGGGAGAGCAAATGACCAAAATGGGAAAAATAACTGAAGAACCAAAGATGTTTGGATCTAGGCCCCTTTTCCACTTCTAAACAGTAAAAGTAAATATTAAAATGGATTTGATTTAAAGGGACAGAGCACACAATGAGTTACATACTGAGCTGTGTGGAGCAGCCATGGCCTTGTGAGCAAAAGTGTCTGGTTTGATCACCACAACAGACATGACATGACTGAAGTGCCCTTAACCAAGGCACCTAACCCCCCCAACTGCACCCCACTCCAGGCAAGTGTGTTCACAGCCCCCTAGTGTTCACTAGTGTGTGTGTTTCACTGCATGAATGGGTTAAATGCAGAGGTCACACTTCTCTGTGTCCAAGCACAGTAGGCAAATACGTCACTTTCACTTCACTTTCACATATACAGAAATAGAGCTACATTAGACACAACAACCTGGAAATCAGTACATGATGGCACTAAATTTGATACGACCGGGCTTCACTGCCAGTGCCAAATCAACATAACTGTAGACGTGTTTCTTACGTACCTCTGACTGCTTTCACGGATAAATCCGGGCGGACAGTCCATCATGCACTCGCCTGCGTGGATGACGAAGCGCTCCGAGTAAGGCAGGTGGATCTCGGAGCACATTTCTAAGGAGATGCAGCGCCAGCCCTCGAAAACGTACGTGCCTGTAGGGCAATGCTCCACGCAGCGGCCTTCGTGGTAGTAGTGCTGGCAGGCGGCGCAGGCCGTGGCACTGTCTGGAGCCGTGCAGCTGCCCAGGCACTGAGCGTGGCAGCACTCTCCTAAACTCGTACATGCCCGCTGCCCACATCGCTCTGGGCACACTAAGGAATAAAGAAGGAGAGAAAAAAACGTTAACATTCACTCGAACGACGAGTGCAACACCATCTCCAAACCAGTCTGTGTGAAACTTCCAGAGAGTTAGCAGGGCAGCATAAGAACTAGGTGAAGATTTAAATAGACTTATAGATTTAAGTATCAAAGCGCAGCTGAAGCCACAACAAATCCGCCGCAGTCATTTGAGAGGACTGTTTTGGTTTTGCCAGAGGCGCCAGTGGCACTGCGAGCGAACAGGAAAGCCAGATGTTCTGTGAAGGAACCAGAGGAAAGGTGGTGCGCTTGCTTTTCAAAGGTTTAACAGGATTTAAACAGCTTTCTTTTAGCTCGAATTAAAACAAAAGCTAAAAAAAAAAGGCACTGGCGTTTCTGAGCTACTGAGTAAAACCATTTACCGTCCAGGTTTTGATCAAACCGCTTCAAACAAAGCAGCGGTTATATAACTGGGTCTGATACACAGCTCATTGATTGAAGGGGAAAAATAACTAGAGACAAACCCATCAGTTTTGTTTTGGTGCATTTATTTAGTTTCTCTGATTATTATTAGAACCATGATGGGAAGGAAAACATTAGGAAATTACAGTAGCAGTTAAAACACAGTTGGCAAAATGTACATGATTAGATTTATATTTAGTCCGCAGTAGTTCACGGAACATTTCCTGAAATCAGACACAAGTCTGTCCATGCTCATATCACCAGCTACAAACCTGGGTTAACATCAGTGATACACTTGCACCAGATGTAGACGTTCAAGAAGGATAACCAAGACGATAAAGCTAGAAACATGTCTAAAGGTGTAAATATACTTTAACCACATGGATGAGCTCACACAAACAAAAAAACAAACCTTTCTCAAACAGTCGCTCGTGTATCTTGTGTCCAACTACAGGATTATCAGTAACGTCCACTAGATGGCACGTCAGAGCCTAAACGTGGCCGGTGTCCAAACCAAACTGTAATGTTTCGTGATGTCATCAGCGCTGTAATGTTTTCGGAGTTCAATCAGTGAACCAACGGCAAGGTCGTTGGACTCCACAAGACTTCTGAAAGTGTGCTGTGGTATCTGTGGAACCAAGACGTTAGAAACAGGTCCCGTCAGTGGGATCAGACCAGATGGTCTTGCCTTCGTCACCCGAGCACATCAGTGAGCCTCGGGTGAGCCACAACCCTGTCGCTGGTTCACTGGTCGTCCTTCCTTGGACTACTTTCGGTAGGTACTAAACACTGTTGTTGTAAACTCCATCCACAGCATGCCGTTTTGATGATGATCTGACCCGGTGATCTTCGACATATCAGGTCAAATTGTTATGCCTAAGTCACTCAAATCCTTATGCTCGCCCATTTTTCCAGCTTCCAACACATCAGCTTCGTTAACTGACTGTTTACTTCAGTTAACAGTTGCCACTGTAATGATATAATCAATAATCAATCGATTCCTTTCACTGGCCAGTGGTGTGATGGTTTTAATGCTATGGCAGATTGCTGTACAGGGCGAGTCAAAAGTCAGGATTTGTTTTATTTCAGAAACGAAGAGGAAAATGACATATCTGACACAAATGACACACCCCAGCAAGTAACAGGTGGCGTAGCCTGTCTTTTAGGCCAGGTCCAAAACACGGCTGCCATCTTGAAAGCTGCCATATTGGATAAAGGGCAAGTTTTTTCAATGGGAAGGTGGTCGTGTGTGCTGCCACTTTTGACTCACCCTGTATATCTTTTTGGGAAATAGATTTTGGGAGGAAAAGTTGCCTCTTACTAATGTAAATTAGACGGACAGGGCTTCCAAAATGTGTCCTCGATATACTGGAGCGTTAAAAAACACCTACGTGCTGATCAAACGATCCAGATTTGTATGTTTTGTTTATTTGGTGGTCTAGGGACCGGGTGTATCACCGAGTGATAATTTATAGCTGTGTACTCTGATGTTACAATGCATAACCGCAGGGGCAAAAAGGCAGGCGGGTCTGATGTGTGCGACTATTTTCAGCATCCCTCAGCCCTTCCTTGGCCTCCTCTAATGAGTCTCTCTTAGGTCCTCCGTTAGATAGGGACCCGGTTCAATCTTACACACAAATCCAGTCCACAGATTCCAGGCAGCCAGAACTACCAACCAGATCCCTCTGCTATCATTCTAAATAAGAGCGCATTGTAAAAGGAGAGAGAGAGAGAGAGCGAGAGAGAGAGAGGAAAAACTGATTCAGGTTAGAGCAGCAGTAAGAAAAACACCAGCTTTAGCACAGAAACGTCCTACATTTAAACGAGCTCGTGCCTCTCGCTCTCTATGAAGACGGTTCTCACGATTTCCAGAGCAGCCGGAGGCATCGGTGACACGCTGCGAGCTCGGATATCAACTCAGGTGACACCAGGACAGAAATTTCAGTAGGAGAGGGTGGGGGTGTGTGGGGTTCCATGCCGGCAAATGAGATCGTCTGACAATTGCCCTCACAACACACTCCCTCTCAGTTCATGTGAACTCAGATGACCCCTGGAGGATTAAACCCAAACAAAGTGCCTTACAGAGGGAGCGTAATGCTGCTGTAATGGAGGAATACGTGGAAATTCCTAACATTGAATTCCACCGGCCGTCCTCCAGATTTTTCCTATTGTCAAAGTACAACAGGCGAAGCAATGATATGCACACAAGTCGCCTCACATAGATTGGGTGTCTGTGTGCGTGCGTGTTTTGGTGTGCGAGCCAAGCACATCCGCTCATGCAAAACCCGGTTTGAATATTAAAGTCGATGACGAATTATGGAAATAGTGGTGGAGTGAGATGTGATAGAGGAAAAGATCAGTCTGGGTTGTGCCCAGCGTACAGAGAGCTTCTGTTTATATTGGTTAGTAAATACTTGATTGGTGTAAACGAAGCCAGAGACAAGTGATGTCTGCTCGTGGTATCAGGCAGACA
This sequence comes from Duopalatinus emarginatus, assembly GCA_028565595.1. Classification (NCBI taxonomy): domain Eukaryota; kingdom Metazoa; phylum Chordata; class Actinopteri; order Siluriformes; family Pimelodidae; genus Duopalatinus; species Duopalatinus emarginatus. The sequence goes on from JAOVVF010000004.1 coordinate 7,200,341, forward strand.
GGACACCCTGTGTGTGTGTGTGTGTGTGTGTGTATATATATATATATATATATATATATACACATACACACACATATACACACACACATATACATGTATACACACACACACACACACACACACGTGTGTATATATATATATATATATTCCCAAACTATCCATCCAGTCACACGTGATGTATCGCTGAAACAATCCTGAACTGCCCCTCAGGCACGTCTCAGGATAATCATGGTGCGGTGACTACAGTGGAAACGACGATGTCAGGCAGAGCTATTGCAGGCACATGAACGAACAAGAGCAGAAGTGTGAATGAGGGCTGGAGGTTGTTAAAATGTAGATAACCTTGATGCGAGCTCCAGCAGGTCAGAGATATGGGCAAAAAAAAAAAAAAAAAAAGAGGGGGGGTGCAAGGAAAGTTTCCACAGGAGATGTTTTGTAATTCTCAACAGGCTTTTTGTCCAAGACGGCTGCTGATAGAAAAACATCCTCCGATGGTAGACGTGCCTCAGGTGAAATGCGCAATCGGAAAACGCCTAGCGATTTTAATGGCAAATCGGAGTTAAGGGATGGAACAAGGAGCGACTGTTAAAAAAAAAACACACACACTAGGCAAATATTTTTGTCAGAGGTGGAGGGGGAATTTCCACAAGGACAAGTCTACAATACAGGTTCTTACATCACCCCTAATAAACACAGGTTTAATCGTACACAAATCGTACCACAACCCCTTCTGTTCTATAACACCCACAACTCTGGCCACAAAGAGATGATGATGTTTTTGTTGGCTGTAGCATTACAGTTTCCTTTCACTGGAACTGAGAGACCCAGACGTGTTCCAGCATGATGGACCAGCTCTATAAAGACACGCTGTGCCAACGCCGTAGCCGACGCAGCCCCGATTTCAGTCCTCACCGAACACCTTTGGGATGAACTCAACATCAGCACCGGACTTCACTGATGCTCTTACGGCTCAATGAATGCGGATCTAAAATCTAGTGGAAAGCCTCAGGGCTTCACAGGGCTTCACAGCGCTGCAGAAACATGGGACAACCCATGAAAACTCCACACAGGAATTTGATCAGGAACTGCTATTCTGTAGGCTTTGTATTAGACTAATGAAAGCCTTCATCAGATCCTGAACATGACATTGTTGCTTCTCGTACTGAAAAGGGAAACTGGCACAGTAGTGGATGTGGCAGAATTATTGGAAAACATCCCAAAATGACGTTGTTTTGTTTTCACCGTTTTGTCTTTAAAGCGTCTACTTTCTGAAAAAAAAATGGATTTCATCACGTGGAAATGTTTTTGATGTGCCCTGGCTTGGCTTCCAGCCCGCTCAGATCGTGTTGTGTAAGGAGCCAGTTTAACAAACTCAGTGGTAAAAACAGACTGCCTACAGACGTGTAAAAGCTTGATCTCCTCGCACGCTCAGCACGTCTGATTGAGTTGTTTGTGAGTTGAATGTCGTAGCAAAACAAACAACTCTAATCATTTGAAAATCAGACACCGGAGGTCACAGAGGCCACACCGTCCTCTCCAGAATGCTCCTCAGACGAATTTTGGACAGCTTTGGCTTGACGGGATGAAGCACTATCCTGCTGGAAGACCTCATCATTCTATCGTGGTACAGGAAGTCCTGCAAATGGTCACCATGCACTGAAACATGTTTAAGAGGACCAGTGGACACAACCCATGCCATGAGAACACACCTCACACCAGTATGGAACCACCACCAGGCCACACAATGCCTGCCCCAACCAATACAACACCTCATAACTTATACAGGATGTGGACATTTCCAAGCCGTCTCTTGAGGAAACGCCTCTTTATAATCAATTTACATACCTCTAGGTCATGACTTCTGGACCACGATGCTCACATTCTGAACCAAAATGACTAAACTGGGAGGGAAACTGACACGTGACAAGAGTATCTAGGAAATGTCTTTGATTAGCGAACATCCTGTACTGGACAGACTTCCAAACACAAGCAGCTACGTTTCCAGAAGGTTGTAGCCGATTTTTTAGAGTAAGAATTCCTTCACACACACTTGAAACAAAACGTTTACTTTCCGTTGCGTCAGGCCGTGCGGCGCTGTGGAAGTTGCAGCAGCTGGAAAGGTTGAAACCGTGAGCTAGAACAGCTGCAACGCGCGCACCGCACGAGGCTTCACACGACACACGCAGCATTTGGGCTGCTCAGTCAGCTCGACTAGTCGTGTCCCCCAGTCCATACATGCTTCAAGGCCAGTCTACTGGGGTCTGGTCTAGTGCTGCTATGGTTAAATGTGGTTAGATATGAATAGACTTACTTAACCGTTTTATAACTAACCAACATTTCCACAGAGTTCACAGCACACCTCGGGCATAATATGTGACCAAAAACTAACTTCTGTTAGATCACAAGGTCAGTAAAGTCACAGACACACCACACGACTTCCAAAGTCTTTAGATGGTCGTACTGTTCAAGACTTGGAATCAGAAAATGTTTCATTCACTGTGGTGTTTACACTACTTGACCAATCAGCCGTATGGATGGGTCACATTACACGATCTTTCACCAGAAGGAATCTAGTCTGTTTTTGGTCTCCAAACTACATTTCGTCCTGTGATAAGTGACAAGAGGGATGAAGTGTTGGTATGCGTGAGGGTTTTTTCTTCCAAAAACAAGGTGAGCGATCAGAGTTACTTGTCCGCTTATACGTATATTTAAACGTTTCACACGCAACAACCGAGAGCTGATTTCTGAGCCCAGAGTAAACGCTGATTTGCCTCGGACAGCCTTTGCGACCTGACGGAAAATAAAACGGTGTAGTCTGAACTCGGCATAACCGATTCTGTGCTCAATTGAGGGAGGAGCTTATAATCACAGGTTCCTTTACCTCAACACTAATCAACTGTCCAAGTGAAGCCTTCAGCTTGTATGTAAACATTTCGAGCTGTCTGTTCACATTCCAATGATTCCAGGGATCGATTCTCTGGACCACTCCCAGTCTCTAAAAAAACACCATAGAGACACACACAAGCATGAAGATGGGCCAAGTTGTTCTCTTAAGACCACAAGACAGAAAAACAAACACACATGCCCTTAATGCCTTACGTTCCCTTCCAACCATGTGACGCAAAAAACGAAGACGTGATCTGTTCATTGCTACGACCTGAATGTAGAAGACGGCTAAGCCTGGAAATCCTATTCTGGGTTTATAAACGTATGAGCTAGCCCAGCGGGTAAACGTAAGCGCTCCAGCATGTGCCTCGCTCCCATGTGACGGTCGACAGGAAAGTGACTAGGCTACGAAACGGCAGCTTGTTATCCTCTAACAGGCTTTAATGCAGCATGGTGCGTTTGCAGCATCGCAGACAGTCAACAAGTCACGCGCTAACGGTTCGGCTGGGATCCGCGGCGTACGTGTGCGATCGTTTCCGGCTAGCAAGGCGTAAACTGTATTTTCTTATGATGTGTGAGATACAAGACGCTTTACGCTCGGGTTGGTTTCCTCAGTGTTTTTATATCTGCTTCTGATGCGAAAGCATTTTCAGCTGAACTTTTTTCTTTTTATGCAGAGTAGTTGGAAAAATGCAAAGAAATTGCATTAACATTAAATGTCATGTCCCCAGATTAATCATTTATCCACCCCTGAACACACTCTCAAGTTAATGTCCTTTATCTGTCAGGAAAAACCATTTAAATCTAAACCTCCTGCATGAGACTCGAAAACCCTGACGTGACTTCTCGGTTGTCCTGATGCGCCGCTCAATTCCGCTGTCCGTCAGCACTCTTCCGTTTCAGCCGCGGCTCTTCGTCCAATCATAATCCAGCGCTAGTAGACGACGATATAAATAATAGCGAAAGCATTCTTCACTACAGACTGTTGAGAGGAATATTATACTCGTGTAGCTTTTCTAAAGCAAGCCTTCCCACTCCCACACAACCCCCCCCCACACACACACAAACACCCCAACCCGCCACACACACACACACACACACACACACACACACCCCAGCAGCCTACGGCATCGCGGTACAAACAGTAGAGCCATGGAACACGCGCCTCGGGCCTTTTTATTTTTAGTTGACGTCGTCACCTCGGCCTCACTTCCCTATTATTTCAGGAATCTCTCCAAGTTCATTTGAGGCCTTCGTGGCTCTGCTGATCTTGGCTGCCACAAAGCAGCATGTCTGAGGAAATCAGGTTGCACTTGCTGGCAGTGTGTCCTCTGCCTCTCTTCTTCTTCTTCTCTCTCACTCTCCCGAAACAGAGTGTGTATGAGGAATTAAGGACAAGAAAGGCAGCTTGATATTGGGGATTGTTTTAAATAGATTTCGGAATTCAAAAATTTTATTTTATTTTTTTTGCATAAGAAAGATAACAAAACGAAACAAAAGCAGCTGTGCCGCCTTCTTCCTTCGTCGAGACTGAAAGTACACACTGTGGATCAAGCTCAAGTTTCGTCATCGTTCATCTCCTTGCGGCAGGGTGTCGCTCCGGCGGGGAGAAAGACGGACGGTTGATCGTCGTGGACCGTGAGGCCTGTAGCTGCTCACAGAATTATAAAGGTGCATTATAAAGGTGGTGGCTACATCAAGTCGAAGGATTAAAAAACCTGTCAGAAAGCAGCTGCAGCTAATGTTAAATAGTCTCACTACTGGAAAACACAGCAAAACATTTCCACTGACATGTTGAGACACGGACAAAAAAAAAAAATCAAATCAATTAGGCTTTCCTCAAAGAGAACACACAAACATTTGCTACTTTCCTGAAAGTCCTGTCCAACATTCACATCAACAACGGGCCAGCTATAATTACAGCCTGCCTGCTTACAGGCAGTACACATCTTCAAAACAGTCCAGTGATAAGAAGCACAGAATGAAAGGGGCTTAATGAAAGAAGAATAATAATGAACGGATAGGGTTTGTGCCATAAAAAAAAAAACACGCTCCATTTCAGTTCTTTGCCCGAGGACGCTGTATACAGGGTGAGGAAAAAGTGGCAGGACATGTGACCGCCTTCCCTTGATCCAATATGGCGGCTTTCAAGATGGCAGCCGTGCTCCGGACATAGCCTAAAAGATAGGCCACCTTCACCCATCACTTGCTGGGGTATTCAAATATGTCATTTTCTATGTTGTTTCTGATAAAGGCTGTCCTGCGACTTTTGACTCAACCCTGTATATGTGTACGTTCAGAAATACCTGACAGTATAGTAGTAACTAGAGCGGACCTCGAAAGCCACTGTTGTTGTTTACTAATGTATTTTGTACATTATACATTCCAAAATGTGTAATGTATATAGTATGTGGTTGTGCTGGGGTTTTGACCCCCCAACCTTCTGAGAGCCTTAACCCTCAAGCTGACAATACCAAAAGCTCACTGAAGCGTTATAACCAGTGTTACTTAACAATCACAAGACATTACAAGTTAACAGATTCCTGCACACTAGAGTTGATTTTTATTTTTTTAGAGCCAATACCCAGCATGTGTACTAATAGTCTTTTTTCTTTTACTTGCAACAAAAAAAGTAGTCTGAATTCAAAAGGTTTTCCATAAACTGTAATGTAGGGTGTGTTTATACTTGTTAGCTATGATCTGATTCAAATGAACCCTGGCGTGATCGGTCTGTTAGTGTGATTTGTTACAGTCAGTGTGAAACGCTTCTTTTCGAACTGTAGTGTTTGTTCAGGCATCAGATAATTTTTTTCCAGACGGTAAAAAAAAATAGTTATAATGATACATTAAAAAAAAAAAAAAAAAAAAAGCACCAGGTTTACACATTAAGCCCAGTCTGGTGCATTTACAGTGATGACTGGTTCACAAAATAGCCTACATACATACAGCTTACTTTTATTTGGTTCTATTGTAACTTTGTGTAAAGTAAACCTGTACTACAATCTAACATGTTCTTGTTTTTATCCAGACCAAAAGAATCACACAATCACATCTTTAAGGCTTACTTTTTTCCAATTTAATACTATATATTACTGCCCCTCCAATATATTAAAAAGAGCTTTACTTGCCAGTGACCAGCAGGAACCAGAAAAACAAAATAAACCTGTGGAAAACTAATGCTAAACAAAACCCAGGAGGAGTTTCTTAAATCATGGCAGTTTGTGGAGCAGGTCTGTAATTTATGTATTAAAACAGCTGGTCATATCTGACTGCTCATCAACATCCGAGTAAACTGTTTATCAATATGTTAAATGTTACGTCATGTTCAATACATGAAACTCGTTACATTAAAATGTTACAATCATTTGTACACATGTTCACTGTTACAAAAAATGCCCCCGTTTCTTAATTTCCTTCGATTTCTGTCTACAGATGTTGTGAACTGTGAAAATTTGTTGCGACATGAGAATAACAATCAGTCCATAGTCCAAAAGACGAGATGGAAAACCCGATCCAGAGGAAAACCATGTACATGAAATTCATGACGGAAAACGTGAAAAAGTAAACCTTGCGCCACAGACGTGCTTTTTTTTTTTTCTCCAGAAAATGACTTAATTACCTTAAGGATTTTAAATGACCAGTCTGATGAAAACGAGCTGCTGGCATTAAAATCTGCAGCTTTCTTTTGTAATCGCTTGCATTATGTGCATGAAGTGAATGGAAACTTGGCCTGGTTGGTTATTGTCCTGTTGTTGTGGGGGTGCAGCGGCACACCGGGTCGTAGACGCCGTGATTTTTGTCGTCGTCTTGTTTGTGTGAGCAAGTGCTTTGTTATTAGCTGAAGCGCCAGTGAGGGAGCTGATCCCAGCGCTGGGTTAAAGCTGAACAATGTTCATTAGAAGCTCTTGCACAACTCATTAATCATGGCTGAGTTAATGGGGGTTGATCCACTTTTCTAACCTGTTAGCTGTCCAGTTACAGGGTCCATCTCACTGGGCTTCATGTTAGTGACTGTAGACATTATCTCAGGGTACAGGTGTCTATGTGATGAGTTTGGACTGACAGCTTAGTGTTTATTTAGCCGTTCAGGAATGTAGAATATATAAATATATTTTGAGGAAAAAAAACATACCTGAATCAACATGTTCTCCAAATATTTCTTTTAATCTATCGGAAATCATCAGTGTGATCCTTATACGTCTGCCACGTCTTATCAACTTCCAAAAGTCCACAATCGTAGCTAGACATTTCAGTTAACAAAACAAATCAAAATTGATGCTTAGTTGTTAATTTGAAAAGCTAACCACAATTGGCTCACTCAGTGGTTTGGATTAGCTCGGATCAGCATGCTAGAAAGTTATAAATCCACCTGAATGAAGGAGAAAAGTGGTGAAGGGTCACAGTGGGAAAAGGATTAAAAAGCCCTGATTTCACGTACTCTTTATATAGTCCTTTTTTTATATTTACCATAAAGGTACATAATTAAAACAAACAGTTTTTGAATAAAATGTTTCTTGCTGTATATTGCCAAATAAATATATATGCTGTAAATAAATGCATAAACACTTCAAAAACTTGTACCAATTCAATAAACAAAGTCTGTACCCTGGGAAAATAATCGACCGATCCATAACCAGCTTAGCGGCAAAGCCTGAGACAGCATTTCAATCAGAATTAGAGCTCCAAAGTCGGCTAAAATGGCAGTGTTCTGCTCAGGCAATGTAGATTGCAGAGACGCGAGGGTGTTGCGGTTTAGCTACTGATCAGCTGTTACAGTAATAACGTCTGTCTAACTATATAATACGTGGTGGTCACTGTGATGTGAAGCCATCATGCTATTGGTCAGGGTAAATGCACTCTTCACAAAGGACTAGTACACTCTGTGCATTATATCACTGAATTGCCCTTCGAGGAACATCTGATACTTAGCTACACTGTGCACTTGCGTAAATATTAATAATAAAAAAAGTTTACCTTTATGACATTTTTTCATTTTATTTGTGTGTAACATTGTTTTATTTTCCATGGCCATTATTATCTGCTTGTCATTCTCGCATGTTTCACTCGTCACATTTAGTAACTGTACTTTGTTTCCTCTATTCATCTTTTTTTTTAAACAAAGGTAAACTAAAGGACAAGCGTGAGTGCGAGTGTGTTTCTGGCACCGGTCTGCTGGGACGGTGGGTGTCTGTTTGCTCTGTTCAGCCCACAGGCTTTTGAACATTCATGGTGTTCAAATAACACGGTGTGAGGTGGCCAGGTCCTGGAGCTTTGGCACAACAGGCACAGCCTGGTTGGTACAGCTGTCACTTCTGATTTCCTGTCTCTGTACTTTATGGCAGTAAAGGCCACACTGACGAAGGCATGGGTGTCAACTATAACTAATAATCCAGAACAAAGCGCACCTGTGCCATTTCTCCAGGACGACCAGGACTTCAGTCAGCTTGTGCTGAAGCACTGACAGCATTTACCATGCTACAAACGGTTACAGCTGCAGAATCTGATGCGTCTGCATGTCGCTGGAAGTATCTTTTCTTACATCTAAGCAGCTCTTTATCCTATGTAAAAGAAGAAGGGGTCAAAAAAAAATTGCTTTATGACCTTGTTTATAAGCAAAGCCATAGTACGACATGACACACACACACACACACACTCGCCTGCTAAGTCACTTCAATCAACCCCTGCCAGTTACGAGACTACGATTCTAATGAGGCTTAAAAGTACTACTGGCCCGAACAGGATTTTTACAGGCTTCACTACACAGCAGACTCCAACGTCAGCTAAAACTACATTCTGAGTTTTACACTGCAATTACTGTCTTTAATAACAAAACTTCAGTTAATGCTCAAGACAGGAGCTCAGAGACCTCAGAGCTCACAGTGAGTAATACACACATCGCCAATCATTTGGGATTTCCAGATACTGTCTTTACAAAGAATGGTGTGAAAAACAAAAATCATCCAGTGAGCAGCAGTTCTGTGGGTGGAGGTTCTTGTTGATTGGATGTCAGAGGAGAACAAGCGGGCTGGTTACAGCTGACATTAAGGCTACAGGAGCTTATGGTTAAAACTGATGACTGGCTGACTGGATAACTGCATGAATGGGTAGGAGTACAGGTGTTCCTAATAAAGTGATCAGTCTATTTTAACAGATCTAATTAGTTAAAATGGGCTACAGTGGAACTGCACCCAGTGTGCAATGATGACATAAACACAATATTAACACTGAACAACAGCAATAAAATTGCACTACTACTAATAATTTTTTTATAACTGCACAATTAATAATAATAAATAATAAAATGTTATTAGTTATTATAATAAGTACACTACTACGACTACTACTAATAAGAATACTAATAAGCATTATTATTATTATTGCTCCACCAGTACAATAGAAAATATAAATAAAAGTTGTAACAATAATAAAAAACAAAAACAAAATAATAATAATGATTATTATTATTATTATTATACCACCATAAATAATAAAAATGTTATAAGTATTATAATTGCACTTCTATGACTACTACTACTAATAATAACAATAATAATTATTATCACTGCACCACAGAAAATAAATAAAAATATAAATAAAAATAAAATAACAACAATAATTATTGCACCACCGTAAATAATAAAATGTTATTAGTATTATAATTATAATTACTACTACTGTTACTACTAATAATAACAATTATTTTTATTATTATTGCACCACCAATAATAAATAAAAACATTTAAAAAAATAATTATTTAATAATAATTAAAAATATTATAATTAAAATCAAAGTAAAATATGTTATAATTAAAATTAATAAATAAACATTAATAAAATATTACTATTATAAAAAAAATAGTAATAATAAAAATTAAATAATAATGAGTGGTACGTACATGCCTTTCGTGTCCGACTTCAGCCCCACAACATTTACCCGTCTTTGTTTGGTTTAAACATATTTGCTTTATTTTTTTATTAGATTAATGTAGACAGACAAACAGACTCATGTCTGCTACTGTCCTTGATCAAAATCTGTCCTTATAAAAGTAACACATGATTCAGGTCACATGACCTTCCTGAGCTAATCTGTGCTTTGGTGAATCTTTACTTGCTCTGCAGTTAAACATACAGGTGACACCATAGACGTATATAGTGAGATGAGAGAGAAGGCAAAGACAAGGCTTTTGAATATTAAACAGGAAATTCCAGGCGTTAATAAATATATACTGATCAGAAATATAAACAAAACTTTTGTTTTTGCTCCCATTTTTCATGGGATGAACTCAAAGATCTCACCACCTGTGAGGTGGATGGACTATCTGGACAAAGGAGAAGTGCACACTAACACAGATTTAGACAAATTTGTGAACAATATTTCAGAGAAAAAGGCCTTTTGTGTACATAGAAAGTCTTAAATCTTTAAGTTGATCTCATAAAAAATGAGAAATATATTTTCAGTATATGTTTAGGTCATTATAATTCAGACAGTGGCTCTCGGGCTGTACATCATCCGGATGGCTGATACGAATGCTTTAAAAACACGATCTTGTATCTGCTTGAAATGGTTTCTGCTGAAGTCTCTTATAATTATATTTAACCTCAGTGTGAGATTTTGATCTGCTCTGGTGTGAGCGAGAGTAAGTAAAAGTGGAGTCAGGGTTCGGCACAGTGACAGTAAACAGCGAGCGGCTTAGACACGTCTGAATCATAAGGACTTGATCCCTGTACCAGACAGGTGTTCTGTTCCTGCATGCACAGGATGTGCACTCCCCGATTTACTCAGTCTGCCTCCAGCCATCAGGATTAGCCGGGCTGATTAAGAGCTGGGGGGTGGAAAGGTGTGTCCATCTTATCGTATCCTAACCTGGCCTACCCGATATATTATGGCGCTTTTTA